>CABHPR010134816.1:0-33291 GCA_902168415.1 Peromyscus melanophrys
GTGTGTGTGTGTGTGTGTGTGTGTGTGTGTGTGTGTGTGTGTGTGTGCGCGCGCGCGCGCAATGACATGCTCTTAGTGTGTTTGGAGTCAGGACTGAGCCTGGATCTGGGCTCCCTACTTGATAACTGACTCCTGATTCAGAGTCTCTTTCTTGGCTGGACTATGAGGATGATAATGGAACAGCTCACAGATCTGTGAGTCTATGAAATTGGTGTGTATGGCGCCAAGCTTGCTTGACTGCACAGTATCTGGTGCTCAGCACATCGTGGTCATTTACCTCCCTCTTCTGAGTGTACAGAGATCAGAAAGGGAGGGTCAGAGCCTGCAGAGAGGCCGGCAGCTGTTTTAGCTGACACAGCACAGCCTGCTGGTGAGGTTGAGACAACTCCATGTCTGGCAAGGTCCCAAGCTGAGAGGGCTGTGCTCTGGCAACCTCAGGAAAGCATGCTCTTAGCTGGCCAGAATACACTCCACTGGCAAGACTCCCAAGCACAAAGGACCAGCATTTTAAATAAATGAGGCTCAAGTATAAGTATATGCTGCATGGAAAAGCTTTGAGACTGTCCTTATACTGTCCTACTCAGACTAACCTGGAACTCACTAAGCAGCTCAAGTTGTTGTCAAACTCATAACAATCTTCCTGCTTCAGCCCCTCATTGCTACAGGCATGAGCCACTATGCCTGGCTTGGTTCTTATATTCTTTAATTTTTTTATTTTATGATCATTGGTGTTTTGCCTGCATGCATGTCTGTGTGAGGGTGTCAGAAGCCCTGAACTGGAATTACAAGTAGGTTTGAGCTGTCATATGGGTGCTGGGAATTGAACCCGGGTCCTCTGGAAGAGCAGCCAGAGAGTTCTTAACCACTGAACCATCTCCCCAGCTCCAGTTCTTATATTCTTAACACAGAAAAATCTTCACTAAATAATAGACTTTGGAAGAGACTATTGACTTACTAGTTAATAAGATACTGGTTTATTTTCTTCATTTGATTAATATTATTTATTCATATTAATGAACCAATACTTTATGCTAAAATAAACATCATAAAAGAACATTTCTAAAAACTTCTTATGGCACTTAAGAAGCAAAGGCAGGCAGGTGTCTGTGAGTTAGAGATCAGCCTGGTCTACATAGTGAGTTCTAGGACAGCCATGGCTATGTAGAGAGACTGTCTCTTTGTTAAGTTTCAGTCTGGTAGAGACTGTCTCAAAAAAACTAAAACCAAACACACACACCACCACCACCACCACCAGAAAAAAAGCCTTGTGAAAAAGACTCAATATGTAAAACTTAGAAAGCATACAGCTATCTGCCTGCCCAAAATTTAAATCCATCAATAACTTTTCAGGTGGCTTTTTTTTTTTAAAGTTTGTTTTTTCGAGACAAGGTTTCTCCGTGTAATAGTCCTAGCTGTCCTGGAACTTGCTCTGTAGACCAGGCTAGCCTTGACTCCCAGAGAGACACCTGCCTCTGCCTCCCAGAGTGCTGGGACTAAAGCATGTGCCATCACCACCCAACTTGGGGTGGCTTTTAAAAGAACTATACCACACCTCAAGTAGTTCCTTCTTTTACAGACTCACAGATCAAAGTGTGCTGCTTAAAACTTAGCCAAAGCTAGGAGTCCTGCCCAAACCCCAGTTCTTTTCCTCTTGCAGCCTCAAGGCTCTGGCAGACACAGTCCTCATGGCCGCAGAACAAAAAGCTCCTGTGTGTCCCGGCTATTGCTCTTCTAACCACACAGTATGAGCAAGCGCAGAGGGATGCATGCCAGAACAGAGCGGGGTCTGTGTTTACTATACCCTGGCTAGTATAAGATTCATGTCCTTATCAAAAGAGGAATAATAAGGTCTTTTAAACAATAAGGTGGGAGCAACAGAAACCAAAGCAGAAGCTCAGAATTGGCTATTTGCAATGCTCTATAAGTGTCAAACCAGCCATCACAGTTCAGTAAGCCAGATAGCCAGTCTTAATTACATCATTTCAAATACTATAAAACACAAGGCTCCCCACACAACAAATTCAGAACGATTTACAGACTATTCCAAAACAACTTTCAAATCAAGTTAAATCACTCATATGACCCCCTATATAACAAGGACACTTCAGCTACTTTCTAGAACAATGAATTCCTTTAGGTGCTAACTTCTTTGAACACAGACCCATGTACCAGACTCCATTACATCTTTTATACAGCCATAGACATTCTGACAGATTCAGCTTTTAGAAGATAAAATTTCAGGGTTGTCAAGATGGCTCATTAGGTAAAACACTTGCTACCACCCTGATATTCTGAACTTGATCCAAGGTCCCCCATGGTAAAAGAGCACCAACTCCAGCAGGTTGTGCTCTGCATGTTTGCGCGCGCGCACACACACACACACACACACACACACAGAGAGAGAGAGAGAGAGAGAGAGAGAGAGAGAGAGAGAGAGAGAGAGAGAGAAATTTAACAAAACACTTTCACAGTGGATTGTAGTTTAATGAGATGCTTCCCACTCTGTAGATCATAGACGACTATTAAAATAAACAGACTACAATGGATTTGAAGGGTGGAAGGCTTCCTTTGCTGTCGGTTTAAACAGTCACACTCCAGGACCTCTATTTCCATTACAGGTCAATTAACAGGAGCCATAAGCAGTAGGCTAGGTACTGAGGGAGATGCTTTGGGGCACAAAAATCAAGACATAGTCCTTACCCATTTTTATAGTCTGGTGCAAGAGCAAAAATAGCTCATACTGATTGGATATTTATGAAGAATTATGACATGCTTTTACATGTATCTTACAGAATTCTTACAATAGTGTTATGAAATGTGTTACTGTTATCCTATTACTGATAATTAAATAACTTTCCCATGGTCAAGTCCACAGAACTATTAAACTGTAGAGCTGGAACTACTGTATAAGCACCTGCTCCAGCATGATGTGTGGGGACAGCTCTTTAAGTAGGGCTCATACAGAAAATCGGGATGGCGCTGCCCAGAGGAGGAAGGGTACCGAGGGAACATAGCCCAGGCATCCCACTGTGAAGTCAGAGCTGGATCTGCAAGAGACATTGCCCAGGAAACAAGCGATGAAGAAAACATCTCTTTGTTTCCTCTAAAAGACCAGAAGGCTAGTAGGTAAGTTCTGACTCACAGATTTCGGGCAAACATATCAAGGTTAGGAAAATCTCCTTTAGGGAAGATCCTAGGGAGGGACATGTGCTAATGACCGCCCAGCATGGCAGAGACTTGAGGACTCAAAACAACACATTGTCCAGTGCCATGGCCGACAGCCAAAGAGCACACTGTCTCTGCTACAAGGCATCCTGAACTGTTGCTCGGTTGGACTCGGGCCCATGTGTTTTGAACTTAAGAACTTTAGAACGATGCCTGATGGAAATTCCAGATTCTTGCTTTTAAGTCAATTAACAACATCATCTGGACTCGGCCACACTGCACATTCTTGTAATCATTCTGAAAAATGTAAGTGCCAGAACCAAGTTAACAAAAAGCTTTGTTGCCAGGTATCTGGCTCAAGGCTATGCCCTCACAGCACTCAGTTTCCTAAATTTCACATCTGTCTTTCTGTGAGTAGGTGACAGGCTGTTTGCTTGTTTGAGATAGGATGTTATGTAGTCCAGGATGCTCAGTCTCATTATGTGACTAAGAAAGACCTCGGACTCCAAGTTCTCCTGCCTCTACCTCCCAAGTGCTGGGATTACAGACATGTGCCACCCCATCTGGCTTTGTTTTGTTTTTAATTGGTACTTTCAAGAGGACAGGGCTTGATTTTTCCATCTCAATCTCTTCCCACCCCACCAAATCCTACTCAGGCTTAGCAAAAAATACATATTTGTCCATATAAAGCTCAGCTAATCTCAGTGTGCTTTCTCATTACACTCTAGCACAGAAAGTCAACATCTGGCCCATGTTTGCAGAAGCCACATTAAATAATCCCTGCTAATTCTCTAAGAAAATCTAAAGCCAGAGCAAAAGATTTGGGAGGACAATGTAGCCCTATTAGGGGACAGCAGAAAGGGACCAGACAAGGAAAATGATTTTTCATTACAAATACATCAATTATCCATTGTCTGTGCTTGCTTTCTCCTCCCTCCCTCCCTTTCTCATCCCCCCACGTGGACGGATGCACGTGTGTGTGTGTGTGTGTGTGTGTGTGTGTGTGTGTGTGTGTGGTGGCCAGGGGCCAACCTGGGCTGTCATTCGTCAGATGCTGTCCAGCTTATTTTCTGAGATAGGGGATCTACTGACAAAGAGCTCACCTAGTAGGCCAGGCTGCCTCCTTCTCCCTAGAGCTGGGCTTACAAGTGTGGGAAACACAACCCAGCTTTTTCACAAGGCTGCAGTGGCTTGAACTCATGGGCAAGCACATAGCGTGAGTTATAGCCCTAGTCCTGAACATCCATTTTTTGAAGACTTTTGGATTCCAGAATTAAAACTTCACTCTTAAAGTAAGATCTTTATGGATTTTAATGAATAGACTAATTCTCTCATGTCTTTCCATTACTAATTTTTGGACTTTATTATAAAGGCTTTCGTTGGTTTTTATTTTATTTTCTACTTTGTAATTACCTTAATTTCATTTCAGTTTTTCATTGATACTTCTCCTTTGATTACAGACTTACCCAACATTATTCCTACAGAATACAATTTTAGCCTCCTATTTAGGTTTTCCTTTAGAAAGCAGTTGTCACACTCTGAGGTCAAGGCAGGCCTAACTCCAATTCCTGTGACTGCTTCCACTCGAACAAATCCGCTAGCATTCCAACTTATTTAAGGCCACAGATGTGGCCTTTAACTCCCACTACACAAGGGTCTCAGGTGGCAGTTCTTCAAACTGCATCCACACATGTACAGTTCAGTAGAATGGAACTGACAAGCATCTCTGAGTCTGGGATCATGAAACTTACCAACTGACACATGCATCAGAACATCACAAGGCATCCCATAAACACACATTTTAACCTTTTTTATATATAAGCTAAAAATTAAAAATGAAGTTATTAGTTTCAATATAGCTCTAATAGTGGCTTACAGTCTGATTAGTTTTACTGTGTAGATTTAAAATAAAAAAAAAAACCACAAATAGCAATTCCTGATTTTCTCAGCAAATACAGAGGAAGTGGGGATAAATAAGACGCAATACAAACAGTACACATATACTACATTTGTAGTTCTCGTCCTCCATCTGCAATGAGAAGGGGCTTGCTTCAGTGCATGTTTAAAATCCCAGGAGCTGGTTTCTAACACTCACTTGCCACATCTGGTTTTCTCTTAATAAAGTATCCAGTTCTTACAAAGCAAGCAGACAAACCCCCGCTTTTCTCTTACTGTGAGGCAGATGGACAGTCGGAAGCCCTCTACATGCCACAGTGCAGGAAACAGTACAGCAGCTATCACTGCATGCTAGCACTAGTCTGAACACTCACAACTTCCCAAGAGAACTGAACTTCACCACTAGACTCTCTAAGAAGCCCAGATCATTTCTCATTACTAGGCTCTACTAACTTTTGGACTTTTTCCATGATAATTTATGCAAGGCTATTTTGGAAACCTCAATGTCACATGCCAAATGTTCTTAAGAATTTACTCACTGGGGGCTAGAAAAATGACTCAGCAGTTAAGAGCACTTTCTGTTCTTGTAGAGGGCCTGTGTTCAGTTCCCAGCACCCACATGGCGGCTCACAACCATCCGTAACCCCAGTTCTAGGAAATCTAATTCCCTTGTCTGGCCTCTGAGAATACCAGGCACACATGTGGTACACATACATACATACAGGCAAAACACACACATAAAATATAAATAAATCTTTCAAAACAAATAATTCACTATTTTCAAAAATTATTTTTTACATTTATTTTTGTGTGTGTGTGTGTGTGTGTGTGAGGGTTTGTTTGTGTGTGTGTGTGTGTGTGTGTGAGAGGGAGAGAGAGAGAGAGAGAGAGAGAGAGAGAGAGAGAGAGAGAGAGAGAGCGAGCATGTATGCCACAGCATGCACATGGAAGGACAACTTGCAGGAGTCAGGTCTTCCTTTCCACCAAGGGGTCTAGGGCTCAAACTCAGGCGCTCAGGTTGGATGGCAAGCACTTTTCCCAGCTGAGCCACCTTGTTGACCCTCACTGTTTTCTACAAAAACATTTAACAGAGATTTAACCTGCTAAAGTCGAGTCACCTCTGTTTTCTTCTCACCCACAGAAGTTACAAGCATTGAATTTAGTGACACAGCACTTTCAGAGTAAAACATGCTTGTCAACAGCCAGCCCGTGCCCAGCGACCTGCCATCCTGGCATCTATTATTCAACATGGAATAAGTAGAAAACATTCCCAAATAATTAGGCTGATTAATTATGCAAGGAAAGCCAAGAACACCCGGGAAAAGGCCTTTTCTCTGTAGTCCCCCGAACTCTCAGAAGCTCAGAGCGAAATCACAATTCTGTGAGCTGGTCAGTCAACAGCAAAAGCACGTTTGAGACTGCTGCTAACGTTCACAGCATTAGGCTCAAGGACCGCTCTTTTCCTCCTTGCTGATCGTGATCACCGTGAACAAAGCCTCTCTGTGGGCTCAGCTGTCATTCAGCTGTCGTTGTACAGAAGTGACAGGAGCATCCTTTTTGATGCAGCTTTTCATCTGGGGAAGAAGACGGTCAAGGAGCCTTCCTGGTTTCGACAGTATCACCAGTGACGAACGCAGCCAATACTCAAAGATAGCTAGCAGGCCGACATCGCTGCTCACAATCCGAGTCATCCGGACCACAGCCTCTGGAGCTGCCCTCTGAAGCAGCTGGATTGGACAGCTGTTTAAGAAACAGCCCAGCAAACTGGGCTCCCTTCGGCTAAACTTCAGTAGGAGACTAAATTCAGTAAGTGATCCCCCCGAATATGAGTCCTACCTCCCTCAGAGACATCCCAGCACACATCTCACAAGACATATGTTCCTAGGCCAAGTTCGAGGCAGCATGGCTAAATAGCGCTTTCTGTTGCTTGCAAACTGTGTGTGTGTGTGTGTGTGTGTGTGTGTGTGTGTGTGTGTGTGTGTATGTGTGTGTGTGTGTGTGTGTGTCTGTCTGTCTGTCTGTCTGTCTGTCTGACCATAAAGAAGCACTCATATTTGCTAAATTTCTAGATGGTTCAGTTCTGTGAAAAGGGAGCACTAACAACTGCATGTTCCATTTGACCCTTTCTCAGGCCATTCTTAGAATTAGACGGCTATAGTTTATCTTGAGTCCACAGGAAGATTTCCAACTATACTCTTAAAGAGATCATCATCATCATCATCATCATCATCATCATCATGGAGACAAAGTCTTACACAGTGGTCCCAGCTGGCCTAGGATGTACTCTATAGTCTAGGCTGGCCTCAAACTCACAGCAATCCTACTGTCTCAGCCTTCTGAGCAACACCAGCATTGGGTGCAGTACATTTAGAAGACATCCCAAAGCTGTCACTACTGAAACACAGATAGGAATGGACAGCAAATGACCAGGGAAGCGAGGAGCCAAGGCTAAGGAGCTTCTGCAGGGCGGGAGTAACCTGAAGGTGAGTGCAGGTGTGTGAAAAGGTAAGAGTTGAGATAGAGGGTAAGGAATGGCATCATCAAGAACAAGACAGGACTTAGCCTGTGCCGGCAGACGCTGTGAAGAACTGGAGAGATGGCCCAAAGGAGACCAAAATGGCAGAGTGAAAGCTGACCCTGGAGACGGCCGCCTTCAGTATGGAGTCCCCTTATACAGACCAATTCTGGAACACAGAGAGAATGTGCCGAGGTGGAAGGAATGTCAGATTTAGAGCCAGAGTCTGAGATTCAGTTCTAGAACGAGTTGCAGCTCCAGGCAGGTTACACAACTACTCTCTGTCAGTCTCTGCATCTATAAAACTGGTTTGCCAATGGGTTTGCAATAAGTTTGATAATAATTAGAGACTGTATGTGCAGCAATGAAATGGAATCCTCAGCTAATGAGGCAGGGGACAGTAACTGACAGCTTATTATTCCTGCACCGTTACATTAACACAGACAGTAGTCTCACACATGCAGTTTCTGATGGGAACACACCTTACATATATAGTTATCGATGATGATAATAACAGGAGGCAACACTAGACGTAATAAGCACATCTCTTTCTGGACACATCTGACAGTCAAATCATGAAAAATTCAAGGTTGCTTATAAGAGAATTTACAGTTTCCCTCTGAACTCTGATGTTACATTTGTAAGTTGGGTTTTATGCCACACAAACAAATGAAATGACTTAATCTTGTCTCTCCCTCCCTCTCATCCCTGCCTTCCATTATTTATTACCAGCACTGACTGCACCAGCCGGTAATCACATGGTTGAGAGCCATTAGGAAGTGGTCCAAAGGTTCTGGTGGCTACTGTGGGGTAGAAAGTGTCTTGAACATGAGAAATGTTCAAGAGGATGAGCACAAACAGGGTGAGTTACTCCACAGCTGCGACTCCTCACTTTTGAGTCATCTATACCTGTATACTTCTTTATAATTCTCATCCATAAACTACGCGGGATAGAGATGATCATCTCTGGCCTACAAATACGGGCAGTGGAGCTCAGCAATTCCCACAGATCACAACTTGTGAAGAGGCACAATCTGCCTCTGTGCTGTGCAGGTGCTCGGCCCCTGCGACTGTTCTGAGCTCTCTTTGGTAGTCCAACAGGTATGTTTACTCTCCAAACATTTATATTTGATATTCTCACTCCAAAAGCTCAGATATCTGAGAAATATAGTTTGCCTTTGAATGGCTTCATGTTAATTTGTTCATTCTATAATTGTGGAGTATATTTATGGGAAATTAATCTCCTTAAATTTAGCAGTTTTTCTTATGTGAATTTATTTTGATGTTTCCAATGTTTTAAAGACTTCATGAAGAGATTTTAAACTGAAAATAGATAAAAATGAATTATATTGGCAAACATTTCCTCTCAGGAGCTAGTGAACTCTTTATTTACTTCATTGTCCTTAGAGATAAATTATTACTATAAGATGCTTATATGAGTGAAATTACTATAGTTTAAAGTCCTATGTGATTTCATTTTCTTTAAATTGGCACCTTTGTTTCTTAGAAGTTGAAAAAATAGTTTAGTTCTATGCGAAATAAATGTACCATGTTATTAAAGACCCATGGTGTCTGCCATGTGACAGGTCAAAATGAGCAACTCTAGGATCTACAGAGGACAGGCTTTTATCAGCCACGGGGGTATTTCTAGCACGGTGGGCAATTCCATCAAAGTCTTCAACGTTTACAGTCAGATTTGCTGGCCTCAGTACTTATAACAATATCTACACAGGCAGATTTGGGGTTCAGGGTAGTGGTTAGTGGCAGAGAGCTTGCCTAGCATGTGCGGCCCTGGGATAAATTACAGAACCAAGAGAGAAGGGGAAACAGGAAGTAGCAGGTGTGTTTGTTCTCGTAGTTATCCGTTCATAATGCCCAAGGCTCTGTCAGACTTACAGTCTCTCTCTCTAACGCACACGCACACACGCGCGCACACACGCACTCATTAACTCCCTTTTCACAGGACTCTCCCATAGCTGGCATATCCCCCGAGGGCACTGTCTGTAAGCACAGGACCCCTGACTAGCATGGTGGCACATCTGCAGCCCCAGCACTTGGGAGGCTGAGGAAGGAGGCGAAGGTTCAAGATCGCTGTGGCCACACAGGGGGACACTGCCTGGGAAAACACGCAACGACAACATCCCTGACTAAAATAACGTCACTTCTCATCTGGTAATGACGCTGTTGTTCATGTAAAAAACCGATTTACCGAGGCGTCATCAGGAGAAACAGGAAGAAACTAAGCCGTTCTAGTTAACGATGGATGTTGTGTTTTATGCGTTGGCTGGTCTACTCTGTCGTATGACCACAACACTTACCAAGCGGCAAGAATGCAAGATGGTTTCCAGCCATGGAGAGCTCGTTGAGGCTGGGCAGCCGGCAGAGCTGGCGCGGCACACACCACAGCCGATTGCGGTCCACGGTGAGGTACTGCAGAGAAAGGCACAGGTGAAGCCTCTCGGGTAAAGCTAGCAAACGATTGGTAGAAATGTCTAGTGTCTGCAGCTCCTTCAAATCGCCAACCTCTACAACCAAAATCAAAATGAAGACAAATCGCATTCTGATTAACTTAAAAGAGAAAGTAAAACGAGTCAATACTGCTACAGTTCAAGTAAATAAAATCAGTTCGCAGGACTATTCCACAGATACGATGCACAGAATCTGGGGCTAGACTGCAAGCCATGCAGCCCCGGTAAGCATCCTCCCTTTGGGGTGCATGTCTCGTCTGTGTACAGAGATGTGCTCACTCATGAGTGCATGTGTGGAGAAGTCAACAGCGGCGTCTTCCTCCATGTCTCCACTTCCTGCGCCTGGTACTTACTGTTTCAGTTATTCTGGCTGGCCAGGGAGCCCTAGGTTCTACCTTTCCTTACCCCCCTATATCAGTTAGGGTTACAGATGTGCACCACGGTGTTTTTTTGTTTTGGTTTTTTTTGTTTGTTTTCATTTTTTGTCTTTTTTTGTTTGTTTGTTATTGTTTTTCAAGACAGGGTTTCTCTGTGTGATTTTGGAGCCTGTCCTGGAACTCCCTCTGTAGACCAGGCTGGCCTTGAACTCACAGAGATCTGCCTGGCTCTGCCTCCCGAGTGCTGGGATCAAAGGCGTGCGCCACCACCTCCTGGCAGGTATCTGGCTTTTTATGGGGATCTGAGTTCAGGTCCTCATGCTTCTTCGATAGCAAGCACATCACTTGCTGAGCCATCTTCCCGCTAATGCCAGGCTTTCCTAAATACTGGAAAGTGTTGGCCTGGAGAAAGGGTGGGAGCACAGAGTGATGAACCTGACCAGAAGTCTGACACTGACGAATCCAAGTTTTTGCTCAGGTAAGAAAGGAATGATTACTTCAAGGCAGCTGCTTCTGATACCTGTATAGCGGACCTTCTACATAGATAATAGGGAGAAGAGAGAGAAGGCATCTTGATAAGCACAACGGGACTGAACGGAAGATCCCTGCCCTTAGAAGCAGGGAGCCTTAGAAGACTGACTTCATCTACCTCTTACTCCATCAGTCCCTCCTCACAGGTATGTACAGTTCTAATCTGCTCCCCTGTGAGTACACCCATGTTCCTGTCAGGTCACTAAGTGCTAAGTATACTGGTACATTCTTTACAAGAAGCTAAGTTGTTCTTGGGGAGCAATCACCATTTCAGGGAAAGATACTTACTCTGTCCAAGACGCCACCCTCTACTCCCCGGCTCCACCTAAGCACTGGGCAGGACCGGTCTATTTCGTCCCTCCATAGACTATCAAAGACTGCCTGATGCCGCCTCACCCTCCTCCTTTCTCACCCCGCCTCCAGGCCATTCCTCTTAGGTTAGGATTTGCAGCACCACCCTGGGCACACAGCAATTTGCTTAGGATGTGAACGAGCAACACCACCTCCGTGAGATAATAAAGTCTTATGCCTTCACAGGAGCTCTTCTTACTGCTCCTGACCAGGACTTAGCCACACTACCACTCTCAGACCACACCTAGCTCAGACCTGCTGGCAAGTTACATCTTGAAGACAGTAAACCACAACATCCAAATGAGGATCAAATGGTAGAGGCCATCTGTGACCTACAAAGCTTAAATATATTTGTTATCTGCACATTTACTACAAAAGTTTTCTGTCTTTGCTATAAAATGCTATAAAATCTTTAAAATTTTTATTATATTTATTACTATTAGAGTATGTACACATACTTGTGCTCAGAAGTCAGAGGGCATTCTGAGAATTGATTCTCTCTGCCACTATGCACATTCTGGGCATCCAGTTCCAGTCATCAGGCCTGGCAACAGGAGCATTTGCCTTCTGAACCATCTCTCTGGCCCTAGGAACATTCTTAGGAGCTAATTTTTTTATATAAAAGTAATGTGGGTTCAAACATATTAACTCAAGTCACTTTTCTAATACTGACAAACTTGTCTTAGGATGTTCATGATTTATTATTCAATTTCTCCAAAACTGAGTATAATATTCATTTGCAGACAGGTAGGCATGATTTTGTATCAATGGGAGTTTTGGTCCCTCTGAACTTAATTGATATTCATGGCACTCAAATTTACACATGAGCTCACCTCTTAGCTGTGATGTCGCTGATAAAGTCCATGTTCATATCTATTTCACAAAATAAAGTTGCTACTTATATGGGGTGTAATGATGAGGAAGTTGTGGAACTCATGTTTTAAAAGTGAATAAAAAAGAAAAATAAAGAAGAAAAACAAACAAAAACAACAGGAAAGAAACGTTTTTGACCTAACTTCCCACAGTGACTCTAGGTGTGACTAGACATCTACATGGGCCGAGGGACGAGAGAAAGGTACAGGAGGCAGTAAGTACCCTTGGAGCCTTGGTACTCACAGGAGACAAGGTGTGACAGGAGCTCCGAGCAGGAGAGCCACAGGAAGAGCTCAGGCTTCTGGAAAGGTTCCAGGGATGGAGCCTGGAAAGGTCAAAAGGAAAGAGGATATTGCATTCCCAGCAGGGTGTGGGCTGTAATTGGAAGTGTGAGGAAGGGCACAGAAGCAAAAACACTGGACAGTGTGCCCATGCCCAGCAAGTGCCCACACACAGTGAGAAGAGCAGAGAAGGCCGAGGCCGAGGGCGGCTGCAGGCAGGGATGTTGCAGGATGACAATGATCATCAAGACACCCAAACTGTTTAGAGCATGAATGTGAAGTCCTCTTTGGAAGCTCCAAGGAAAGGCAGAGAAAGCACCCGAGTGAAGAGAGCCTGGGCTGAGAGGATGAGGATATGTGTCACTATAAAAGAGGAAGTATCAAGGAATTTCAGGAAAAATCCAGAGACATTTTAAGAAAGGCAAACTTGACTGGATATGGAAAACAACACAATAAGAAAACGTTGAGGTCAAGTTTAAGCTTCTACTACCCTCTAGAGCAGTGGTTCTCAACCTTCCGAACACTTCGGCCCATCATACATAGAGTTCTTCATGTTGTGTTAACTCCCAACCATAAAATTACTTCATTACTACTTCCTAGCTGTAATTTTGCTACTGTTATGAATCATAATGCAAATATGTGATAAGCAGGCTATCTGATATTGGAGCCCTGAGAACTGCTGCTCTACAGCATTATTCAAGATATGAGGATGCAAATCCAAAAATTTGCTTTCCTAGAAAAGAACATATTAATAGAAATTATTAAAAATGAACCACGCTGACCTCATTTGACCCCTCAGAAACTAAAGCAGAAGATACACTGTTTTGAATACACATGGTGTATTCAAACAGGTTTCAGCATACACTGTACAACTGAGCAGGTCTCACATTCCAAAGGACTGAATTGTACAAAGTGCCCTGAGCAAACGAGGTTCAAGGCACAAGAGAAAAGCTCCACAGTAGATCAGAAAAGGCAGACGAAAGAACCAGCGCCATACAGACAATGGGAGTTAGATGATCAGAAAGCAAGAGAAAGACAAAAGTGAACAGAACCTCACACACCTGCAGGACAGGAAGAAATTATAAAAACACTTGGTACCCCAATAAGAAGAGAATCAGGAAAGGGGGTCGGAAAAGTTTCAAAATAGTGGTTAAATTTTAATCTAAAGATCCAAGCTGCTCAATAAAGACCAGAAACACAAAGAGATCTACTCCTGCACTCACACATCATGAAAGACTACTGTTAGAAACCATGACTGCTTGTGTTCATGATATCAAGACAACTAAAACCATAAAACTTAAAAGCCAACAAGGCAACTGAAATTGTACACTTAAAAACAAATCAAAGTGAGGGCTGGAGAGAGGCTCAGAAGGTAACAGCACTCAGTGAGCAAACCTGGAGACTGGGCCCAGCCTCAGTTCAATCCACACCCACATCACAACACACTCATGTCTCTGCACTCTCTTGCCCCACCCCCCAATACAAAATTAAACTTAAAAAAAAAAGAAAGAAAGGAACAAAAATATTTGAGTTACATGAACTATAAGTGGCAAAATGATGAATATGAATATAACCATATAAATAAGTATATTAAATATAAACTGGGCTAGGTGTGGTGGCGCACGCCTTTAATGCCAGCACTTGGGAGGCAAAGGCAGGCGGATCTCCAAGTTTGATGCCAGTCTGATCTAAAAAGAAAATTCTAGGATAGCCAAGGCTACACAGAGAAATTCTGTCTTGAAAAATCAAAGACAAAAAGGAAATTGACTAAATAACCCAATCAAATGCAAAAGGATGTTAGACTGCCTTTTCAAAAGGTATAATATCTGTAAGAAACACAGGCTAGAGTCAAAGGCACAACTAGGGTTTAGGTCCAAGGAGGAAAAAGTACAGCAGGCAGACAATAACCATAAGAAATAAGGTTATTTTTCTATCACAAAAACAGACAGGAGGCTATGTGTTACCCTAAGAGAGAGAGAAATAGTTCATAAACATAAAATAGAAATTCAGGAAGAAACAATAATGACAAGTATAGACATACCTATAAGAGCTCCAAATGAAGGGATGAAACAACATGAGCGGCAGCATTTCAACACACCACTGTCACCACTGACAGAGCAACAGGACGTAAGGACGGCAAGGATACACAAGACTCAAGCTCCACCAAAAGCAAGCCGAGTCTTCTGACACCTTGGAAACTGCACCAGGAAACAGTTTGGGAGTGCACGATGCATTATCCAGGGTTAACCATATGCTACACCGTTAAATAGGTCTCATAATTAAAGGACTGAAATCATACAAAGGTTGTACTCTGACCCATGGGATTCAAGTAGGAATACACAGAAGAAAGAAATCTGGGAAACCTCCAAATACCTGAGAATTAAGCAGCATACTTCTAAATAACCAGCAAGTAAAGGAAATTGAAAGGAAAATTAAAACATGTTTTTGATTAAATGAAAACATCATGAGCAAATGCCCAGGCTGACGGGATGTAGACAGGGAGGTGGGATGGCAGCTGAGCTCGGTGGTTCCCGGGAAAGCTCCAGATGTGCTTCAGAAGCTTCCACCATGAGAGAGGAGAAAAAGAGAAACCACGAAACTCAGAGTAAGTGGAGGGAACAATCAAAGCTACAATAATGAAGCAGAAATCTACAAAACAGAAACTCAATAGAAACCAAGTCAGTTCTTAAAGACAGCGGAGTGCCAAACCTTAGGCAGGGAAGCAGCCGGGAGGGCAGGGGGAAGGAGGAGACATGAACTGCTGAAATGGAACCAAGACGGGGCAGACCAACTTCACAGGAATGAGCCATTCCCTTCGGCAGGTGAACAGACACTCTGCTATGTACAGACAGCCCACCACTACTCAGAAAGAGAAGGAAACAATGGCACACAGCAGAGCTGAATCTCACGTCACCGAGTCGAGGGGCACACACCACACCATGACGGCTACACATTCCTTTGTGAAAGGCTAAACTCATAGGCCAGACAGCAGAGCAGTGACTGGTGGGCAGGCCTGGACAAAGGCTGGCTGGTATACAGGAGTTTAAAGAGGTCCTGGGAAGGAGAGGCACTCAAACTCAGGACCAGATCCTAGAAGACTGAGTTGTATGTTAAAAAAAAAGAAACTCAGGATTATCTTAATTTTTGTTCTGAAGGCTATACAAATAACACATATAGCTTATTAAAGCAAAATTTAAAAAAATATACTGATTTTCTGAACATTATAAGTACAATAGTTATTCTGAGTATAAATTCACATAATCAGTTTCTTAACTATTTTTATTTCTAATAAAAAATTACTGACTTTTTTAATCTCTAAAAAAGTTACTTTTTTTCTAAAAAGCCTTTTCTGATATGTGCTTCTTGTGTGTGTGTATGTATACATACTCACATGTGTGTGGGACATACACAAGGTCAAGCACATGGAGGTCAGAGGTTGGTTACTCTTATTTTGAGACAAGGTCTCTCACTGACTCAGACAGACTGGCCAGCCAATGATGCCAGAGGCACAGCTCCTGTCTCTGACGCCCAGCACTGTGGCTACAGATAGATGCTGCCACCCTGGCTCTGTTAGGAGAGAGCTGGGGATCTGAATTCAAGCCTCATGCTTATGCAGTAAGTCCTTCATCAGGTGAGCCGTCTCCCCGGCTCCACTTTTACCATTCTTGATACTGAAAGTGTTTATAATGAAAGTGATTTATACTAATAAATATTTTGACAACTTGAAAGTTACATATTGCTACGTCACCTTAAAATCAACACAGTACTGTGGACAGATACAACATGCAACTCTGGTGATGCTCACAGACTTCTCCCCTTTCCAGCTGGTCTTCTGACCACACCTCTTGGACTCTGCTCCACTTCTTCCCTGAAGGTAACCATCACTCTGTAAGCCTCATTTCCTTAACGTCCCTTGAACAATCCTAGCTTCACAACTGCTGGTCACTGTTTACTTTTATGCTAAATACACAATTCCTTAAAATTTCAGCCACTTGTATCTTGAAGATGACTTTGATGCTGCCACACAGTCATTACTGAGACCAAGCATAAAAATAACATCCAGGTACTAATTTCCAAGGAAAGCAGTAAAGCCCCCTTTAAACCATCACCCCACGGATGAACACTGACCTAACCTAGAATTTAAACGGAATGGGAAGGAAGCCACCCACTCCAGGCCAACCCGGTGGCCACACAAGAGTCAATAACAAGACTGCTATTTTCAAGTCTAGCTTTTTCTGGAGCCACTAAAAACAGCTCTAACATAAGTTCTACTGCACCCTGGACTAAGGAGAACATGCAAAGAAATAAAAGCCAACATATCAACGCTAGATTCCTTCTGTACACAACACATCTCCCTCTCATTCATTCACATCTTTTGATGCAGTTTTAAAAGGTTATTTTCTTGGCTATTTACATACAAACAGCTCAAAACTGTAACTGTTATGTATTATCAGCCATGAAACTTTGGGTTATTTACTCAATTATTTCTACCATGAGTTTGCTATAACGAACAAATATCTGTTTAAAAAAAATATATAACCCTTACCTCAAGATGTCAATATGTGATTTCATGAAATGGACTGTACAAGTAAATTCAATGACACAAGGCAGAGAAAGAAGCATTTCTAATTCCAGTTCATCATACTATAAAGTATTCATTTTATGGTTAATATCTTAGTACAGAAACAACTGCAAACACATTGTATGTTTTGTGTCTAACAGAGAAAGGGCTCTCAAGAACCAGGTAGCTTTCAGAAACTGAGGAGTACCTTTCTTGGAAAAACACTGAAACACATCACACACACACACACACACACACACACACACACACACACCAACAACTCCTCAGGTATAACTGAAATATCAGTGTACCTTAACGCAAGCTCCAAGGCTTACCAGCATGCATCAACAACTCTGCAGCCTCGGGCCTTGCTTTTGACAACTAGGATCAGGCCTGAGATACATTAAAAGTCATTTTTTAAAAAGCGGAATTTGTGGATCTTGGAGTTTAATCTGCTTCTCTGACATAAGCAAGTCCTTAGTCCTCAACTACTGCACAGTTGCATGTCACTCAAGTAGGACATGCTCTGAGAAATGAACCATTAGCAGCTCTGTCATCTGAATGTCATAAACTGCAAGGACACAAGCCTGGACGGTAGAGCCTACGGTACACATGGAGGCCACATGGTAGTCTGTGGCTCCTGGACCACAAACCTACACAACATTGACTGTACGGAATGCTGCTGGTAACTGGAACACAGTGCTAACAGCTACACTGTCACTATGTGATGGGAAATGTTCACTTCATTGTTTCCTGATGAATATGCAGCCCAGCACTTCTGAACTTACTTCATGAAGTACATGGCTGTACTGGTATTTTAAAATAAAAACCAGTTACTCTGCATATTAAGCAACCTGCCTAGAAATAGCCTGGTTTCTACACGCGGTAGAATCATGCTCACTGAGCAGATAGGGGGCCAAAATACGACTGAAGTAAAGCTAGGGCTGGAAAGATGGCTCAGTGGTAAACATGCTTATCACTAAGCCCTATGTCCTAAGTTTGAGTCCTGGGACCTACATGGGGGAAGGAGTGAATCGAATCCTACAAGTTGTCCTCTGGCCTACACACATGCACTCATACACACAATAAGTAAATAAGTTAAACACTTTTTAAATCAAGAAAAACACCCCCATCTATGAACCAAACTATGTATATAAATGCAATAAGGATATTGTTACTTCGTACACTAATTTAAAAAAATAAATAAATAAAAAACTCATCTCGCCACTAATTTTATGCCTGTTATCAACTTAATATCAGAATAACAAATACTACAAAGAGTATACATATTACTTATTTGTTTAAAGATTTATTTTCATTATGTTTAATTATGTGTATATGTGTGTGTGTGTGTCCATATAGCTATGTGCCCATGAGTACGGGTGCCGATGGAGCCAGAGGCATTAGATCCGCGGATGCTGGAGTTTCAAGTGGTTGTAAGCTGTCTGACATGGGTGTTGAGAACCGAACCTGGGTCCTCTGGAAGAGTAGGATGTGCTCTTAACCATCAAGCCATTCCTCTGGCCCTGTAAAGTTATTTTATATCAATAGGGAAGGACAGAAAAGGAAGGAAAGCTCCCAACTTATTTCAAAACTACAGAAGCCAAAACTCCATTAGGATTACTAACAAATCAAATCAATAAAGCTGTGACAATTACATAAGGAAATCCATAAGCATGTTGAAATGTATCAACGTTTTTAACATAATCCAATCCTATAGTACCTCAAAGCTAATACAGTATAAAATAAACCATCGACAGCAAGGGCAGGCGTACACTACCGTAGATGGTAAAATCTGAGGCCATTTACATGGAAATCAGGAAGAAGGAAGTCATGCTGCCGTCCCAGTAACTGCTCATCACTGTCTGAGAGGCTCTACATGATGCAGGAGTAAAATGCAATGAAAGGAACATGGATGTTTGGTTAGACTGCATCATCTTTACATGACAGCAACGTAACTGTAGATCTCACAGAAGCCAGGAAAAAAAGTAGTCAACTGTAACATAGTTGGACATAAGAAATACCTGGGAGTACTTATCTCAGTACCACAGGGACGTGTTGGAACAAAATTCCAATTCACATTGACAATCAAAAAAACAAAACGTCAGACCTATAAAATATCAAAAAAATACATAGGGAAAAGTCAAGATTCATATTTACAAATTCATAAAATTTTACTGAAAAATTTAAACAAGATCTCAAAAACAGCATTTTTGGACAGCAAAATTCAAATTCACAAGAAGCGCAACTCTTCTAAAATTGATGTGCATGTGTAATTTCATTTTTTTTTTGTACTGGATGTGAGATTAGTGAACATGATTTGGTAGGATACAGAAGAGCACTGTGGAAGCCCTCAGGAATACAGGGCCTGCCACTTTTCCAGGGGACCACAACTGGTGATATATTTGACCCTGTAGTCATCAAGAATGGGGTATTTGGGGGGCTGGAGAGATGGCTCAGAGGTTAAGAGCACTGACTGCTCTTTCAAAGGTCCTGAGTTCAGTTCTCAGCAACCACATGGTGGCTCACACCCATCTAGAATGAGATCTGGTGCCTTCTGGGGCATGAAGGAATATATGCAGACAGAATACTGTATGCATAGTAAATAAATAAATCTTAAAAAACAAAACAAAAACAAAGAATGAGGTATTCCTCAGTGACCATGGCTTCAAACTCATCTACACTAAACTTGGTGAACCCCACTTCTCTGAGATGGGGGTCTTCTGTGGTCAGGGAACTTGAGCCTCAGAGACCTCCATCACGTGTCCTTAGTCTGCAGCGTGGTGTGAATGGACAGACCTGGCTAGTGTGAACCCTGGTCACTGTGCCCCGAGGCTTCCCAAAGGCACCACACGTACCTGTCTGGAGCCTAGACTGGGGACCGCTTTGAGATCGAGGACTTGAGTAACTGTCAGAAAGTTATCTTCAAGGTCCCTCAGGACAACTCATACAGGCAGCAGGCTGCACACACTGTCAAGAAGGCTGCAGTGTGCAACCACTGTACACTAGGCCCTCATGGGGAAAGGAACTCGGTCAGCTTAATTGGCTGCAAAGTGATTCCAATTATTTTTAAATGGATAAAAGATTTAAAAGGTGAGTATCCTCTAAGGGCAAAAAAAAAATCCCTAAAAACATGAAAAAGAAAAATATTGAGGCATTTTAGCAAAATATTACAGAACTAGTATAATAAAGGATGAAGGCATCACTAAATGCAAACATAAACATACCAAGTCCAGCAGTCCTGACACCTGTAGGCTGCATCTATCAGAACCGGGAGCAGTGAAGCAGCTGGGACCTGAGGCAGAGCACACTAGGAAAGAGTGATGGCCAAGTTTAGAGCCACAAGTCTACTGGAACTCTGGAAAATTCTAGGCTTGGGCTCAGGTGAGAACATGGAGGTGCTTGAGCAAGCCCTGCTACAGAGTAGACGTGAGAACACCGACGTCATGTGGAAGCACTGGGGGTCTGCTTCAGTCAGGGCAGAGACCCTGTCAACCCTGATCTATCAGATCTGAAGACCAGAGAAGCCTCACGGTAAGAACCAGGTCCCAGAGGAAGACCTCAGCTCCATCCCAACAAAGCCAGAAGGCAACTGGGGAGGAAGGTGGCAGGGTAGCCGTTAAGACCTGCTCTGACTTCAAGTTGGAAAATACCCAGGATTTTCACAAGCGCCAGACAGCTATCTCATACTTACACTCTGGACCAGAAGTGTAAGGTATCCAGATATACACTAAGAAAAACTGAAGACTCATTAAAATTATCAAGTTACTGAAAGATTTAAACAAGACTTAAAAAAATATAAAAACAACACTGCTGGATACCAAAACTCAATTTTATAAAAGTAGCTACCTTTATAAAAAGAGTTAGTGTGACCATGAGAACCTTCACACAATGCAACATCTATGCTCACCAAGCTCAAGATGACCCGGCATACCTGAGCAGCAGAGTAGAACCAATGCCAATATGCTGTGGAGGAACACAAAATAATCTAGAGTCCCAGTGTACCAGTCATAGTGCTGACTATTAAAACAACCTTAGCGCCAAAGCAAAACAAAAAATCCAGAAAGAACAAAACCCACTAAACAAACAAAAACTAGACATGCATCAAAAAACAAAACAAACCGGGCGGTGGTGGCGCACGCCTTTAATCCCAGCACTCGGGAGGCAGAGCCAGGCGGATCTCTGTGAGTTCGAGGCCAGCCTGGGTTACAGAGTAAGATCCAGGACAGACACCAAAACTACACAGAGAAACCCTGTCTCAAAAACAAACAAACAAACAAACAAACAAACACAGGACAATAAAGCCCACAGTCAGAGACTAAAAAGAAGAGTCAATAGACCCTGACCTGGAAACAGACTAGCTGTAAAGAACACATTGACTACCTCTAGTCCTGCAAACTTAGGGCCTGCCAGGATAGAACACCACTGCACAGAAACACAACGGGCTTGTTGTATATTCACAGCTTTACTAGCCAGAAGTTTGTCATCACTGAGAATATCAGGAAGCACAATGAAAATAAGTTATCACTTACGTATTTTACAAAAACAGTGATATATTACTTTTAAAAGTAAAAATATCAAATTAGTGGTGGTGGAGAGGTGGCTCAGTAGTTAAGGGCACTCGCTGCTCTTGATCTAGGTTCAGTTACCAACACCCAAATGACAGCTCACAACTGTCAGTGACTCCACTTCCAGGGGATCCAATACCTTCCCTGGCAAATGTGTGCACCTGCACACATACAATACACACATATACATACATGCACTCACAGACATTAAAAAGAATCAAGTTAGCAACTACGACGACCCATTAACAGATGCCATGTTTATGAGAGATAATTATTTACAAGGGAGTTTTAAAGTCAAAGACACCTGCACGTATGACATTTGAGAAGCATAAGAAACTATTTGACTCAATTATGTCTAAGTGTCAAGCTTGTCAATAAATCCCCAGTAGGAAATTCTTAGGTTAAAAGATACCACTTCAATTAAGACAAATCACCTGCTCTGACATTTTCCTGGTGCCTTGTGTATTAGTAAATTACTCACTAGAACCCCAGTCAAGATTCTTAAAAATAAGTTACTTCCCAGATGCTTACTGAATATCTAACCAAATAATCTGGTATCTGAAGTACCTGCCAAAATGCCACTGAGAGCGTTGCAGGAAAAAACAAACCAAACTAGAGAGTGCTCTCGGTGGTACCTGCAGCTAACTGCACAGAGAGAGGGCTCAACTCCTACCCCAGACATAGTCTCTTTGAATTTTAAAAGCTTTTCTTCTAAAACTTAGCATCTTTATTATTGCTTTGTATCGATGCATAGATCTCCTCAGAAAAGCTCTTTAGCTCCTTCATTCTTCAAGACTCATGGAGACCACATTCACAGATCCTCATTTGTGTTTTATTTTAGTGCTTGTCTGTTGCAGATTTCTTCTAGGTCTGACTTTTTCCTCTGTACTGAGGTAGCACAAAGGAAATTTCCAGGCTTTGACTTGCAGGAAACACTAGGTGTCCATTGTTGGCATAAAACCATTATAATCAGCCTCAAGACATAGCGCAGCATCACAGAGAAGCATACTTCTTTATTTCACTATTTGACAGACAAGAACTAAAAGCAACCCATATTCTGTCCTCTGAAAAGAATATTACAATGTTACTACTTTCATCTCACTTTCTAAGCTTAAATCAGGGAGATGTTTTAAGGAGAAGTATTTAGTGTATATACAATATTACCAAATGGTTCATTTAGTTATTTCTTTGAGGTTCCCATAAGAAAAGGAGCTACCTTGAAAAATAGAGAGGAGTTGATGATCACCATTGACTGAACACTGGTTTAAATTTTTCCAGGGGCTACAGAGATTAGTTCTGTGGGTAAGAGTGTATGCGGTTCAAGCATGACGTCCTGAGGAAAATCCCCAGCACTCATGTAAAAAGCTGGGTGTGGCTGGGTATGTGCCCCTATAGCCCCAGTGCTATGCAGGGCAGAGACAGGAGGATTGCTGTGGCTTGTGACCACCTGCCTCATTCCAGGTTAGCAAAGTGGAGAGTGACAGAGAAGAATGTCCTGTCTTCCCTCGACCTCCACACATGTGGACTTCCACTCACACATGCACACATGTACAAATACATTACACACATATATACAAATATTTTCCAGTATAGTAAAGAATCTCACTAAAGCCATAAATAACTGACTTCTAAATGCAAACTCTTTCTAAAGAATCAATAGGAAACTCACACTAGCAGTATCTGCATGGAAAACTCAGAGACTTCTGGGTTTACAAGATCAGATTAGGAGTCTCCATTGGAAAGTACTGGGACTCCATGTTTTTGTCTACTGCTTTAAGGTGATTTCACATGGAGAGATGTGAAATTTAAACTTTTCTATGCTGCTTCAACTTTTACTCCTAAGCTCATGTAACCACGTGTAATAAAAATTAATTGTTATTATGATGCTACTGCATCACACATTTTGGGATTCTAAGAAAGGCAAAAGATTCTAAACACCTGTTACACTGTTTTTAAAAAACTAGTTTTATTTGTAAGAATGATCACACAGAAATTTATTAAAATTCTAAGAACTGGACTTTTTTAATAGTTCAGTTCCCTGAAATTCAGTGTAACAAAGATTAAACAATTCAATAAATGTGTGTATTTATTTATTTAGAAGCAAATCCACACTTCTGCGGGTCTCACAAGGTCTATCATCATACAGCAGAAAAATTCTAAATTTATATCGTTTCTGTCAATTGTATCCCAGAACTTTGTATTGTGCTTCTAACGAGAACTCATAAAGCATATTTCTTTAGATTTCTATTTATTTCCTAGCCTTAAAAAAAAAAAGAAATCCTTCATGGGACTATATTTGGCTAAAAAACTAGTCCCTATATACCAGAGTTCGCAGTCTTTTATTGTGGTCTGCAAATCTTTTGTCTGCACTGTATTAACAAAGCTTTCAAAAACTAAATAATAGGCGGTAAGGACAGTGGAAGAAAGAGCCAGAAGAGCCATGTGTATAGGAGTGGCAAAGAGTTCCACACAGGCTCCCGTTTTCCCCGGAAAGGTTGTATGAACAAAGAAAATGCTGAAGAACATGAACATTCCCCAAGGTAACTTTGTGCTTGACTCTTCCTATCACGAAAACTAAGTCTAGGAAAACACAAGAAATCAGGTCAAAATAGCGTTCCAAAAAGCCACTTAGAAAAACGAACTCAAACATGCTCCCATTGAATTGCTGCAATAATTTTATCAAACGTTGGTGAGGACAGGCACCACGGAGTTCATGGAGCTGCATGTGAGGCAGGTTTTACTCAGGCCATGTCAACACCAGGTAGGCCAGGGCTCTCAGGTCATACTTTTGTCACTCAGTAGTACATATACCTATTAAAATACCTAGTTAAAATGCAGATACAGAGGGCAATACAAATGCTACAGGTCTAACTAGCACCCCACAGAGCAGTTAGCAAGTCAAAACACCAGCAGGTTCCTAGTAGGTTTTAAGAGATACTTTCCCTCTCTGCTCCATAAGTGCTTAACACTCTAAATAGCAGTTCTATAGTCTTCATCTATCTTAAAAAACAAAACAAAACAAAAAAACTCAAAACTTTCATTTTATGTGTGTTTTACATGCATGTATGTGTGTGCATCACATGCAAGCTTGGTACCATCAGAGATCAAAAGAGGGCATTGGATCCCCTGGAACTGGAGTTACAGATGGCTGTGAACCACCATGTGGATGTTGGGAGCTGAACCTGGGACTCTGCAAGACTAACAAGTGCTCTTAACCACTGAGCTTTCTCTCCAGCCTCTATCATCTTCTTTTCATATAAGAAAAGTAATAAGCTGTTTGGACTCTGCTCAAAGACAATGACAATGGGACACTAAATCTGAGTTGGATTCTCTTGTCCCTGTCACTCTAATACTTGTGGACATGCAGTCTGTGAGGTCCTGATTATTAGACTGTCAGTTTAAACAAATGAAAACCTTTCTTGGAAGCCCACAGTCCTTTCAATATCATTTGCAGATATTCTTGTTTTGTTCTTTCAAAGGATGTTCGAAGAGTTTTCAAATTGTATCTTAATTTCAAATCTGTGTTTATAATTCTCTCCTATCTCACAGTCACTTTCTCCCTGCAGGCAAATATCATTCAGTCACCTCTGGCCCATATTTCCAATGCAATAGTAGTAGTAACTAAAAAGTTTCCTCTAACATACAGAATAAGCCATGCTCATAACCAGCCTCCAAAACCCTTCCACAAAAATACAAGTTTCATTATTTCCAGACAAGGGTTTCCACCACAGAAACCATGCATAATGCAAGTCACAGCCAGACGGAGTTGACAAGACTAAAGGAAGAAAAAGGCAATCTGGTTTGAAAAGATTCGACATAAAATATGTGCAAAGATTTTAATGTTTCCTCTGTATCTGCATTTTAACTAGGTATTTTAATAGGTATATGTACTACTGAGTGACAAAAGTATGATGTAAATTATTTATAGGGGTTTGCTTTGAGACCTGTACGTAGCCCAGGCTGGCCTACTCAGGTGTCAGCCTACTAAAGTGCGGGGATTCTAGGTGTGTACAACCACACCACCCATTATTTTTATACACCCTTAAGTTTAGAAATGTATCCACACGGTCACATTACACAAGGCCTACTGGAAGAGAGCATCCAGAACTAGAATTCAAGTGCTTTATGGTTTATGGAAAACAAGGACTCACTCTATTAGCAATTCTGTAGACAAGCTGCTAATTTGTTTATCCAAGTTTTTACTTGTGATACTTTTTATTACAAATTAACATTTTAAAAGTCTCATTGCTGGGAAAGAGATTGGCAGAAGGAGAAGATGGTGTTCCTGGCATCCTCTCTGTGGGGGTCAGGGCTAGGGATGAACAGGACATGAGATACTTTTTGTTATTCATGAGCCTGGTCATAGTTGGTACTTAACAAGATTTCTGTCACAAGGCTTTAGTTAAGTCCAAAACTTTCTACATGGTCCCTCTCATTAACCATCAAGTAGCAACAGCTAATCTGTGTTAATTGCTGGGGAAAATTTAAAAATGATATGATTGGTTTAAAGCATATGGACTTATATCTGCATGTGAATCTACAATTATCTCAAAATTAAAAATTAACTTTAAAAAGGCCCATGGAATGTCAATGGCAGTGCAGACATATACTCTTGGAATCTGTTCCTACCATGAAAAATTTAGGAGACTATTTAGGAAACTGGAAATTCATCCTAAGCCCAGAGTTCAAGCCTAAGAAGACCCACTCTGCTTAGTGAGTCACAGCTTCGGACACTCTACATCAGACTCACGATGGGCATAGACCAGCTGCTCCCAATAGAAGAAAACCAAAACACACACATTTGTGGCCAAGCATTTGCCTGATACTGATCCTCTCAGTTATAATGTAAATAATCAACACTGAAATTACAATAGGCGCCTAGCAATTCTTACAATAATTGCATGCTCACTATTCGCATCGATGTTCTATTATAAAATCTATTCTTTTCATCCTCCAAAGTTGAAAATCTATATAAACAAACTCATTTTAGCATTTATTATTTTATTTCTTTGCATTAAAGAAAATAAAAACTGATGTTAAGTTCTAAGTAAGGAAAACTCAAAATGTGAAGCTGTATGCACGTCTTATTGTTTTCTAGGAAAATTACAATTAAAGGTTTACATTTTACTTTGATTATATGCTTAGAAATGAATCCACAAGAATGGAAAATTCAATTGTCCTGAAGGAGCCACATTTGGAAAATTCCAGACATAAAAAAAAAAAAAGATTGCTAAAGCCATGTTTTCACTGAGAATAATCGGTTAATGAACAACATGCAGAAAGCTTGCCCCAGCTTCTTCTCAAGAGAATCGGACACTGCAAACCCCAGAGAAAGCCCAAGGCCCAAGGGTGAGCTGCTCCGTAACTGACAGAACACAAACACTCAGGTTTCTGCCAGTTCCTGTGAGCGCAGGAACCTGTCCAGTGACACAGGAGGCCAAGCATGGGAAGAAGTGCCACAAAATTCACCACAAAAGCAGTCTCTATAGCTCCACAAGGCCTGAAATGTTTTAAATAACTGCTCAAACAACAGCTTGGGGATATTCTAGAAGACTAGCATCCTAGTACATGGGGAACTCACTGTGCTGCCTCCACCAACAGCAAGCATAAAATGCTGGACAACTCTCAAAAACAACACAAACAACCTCACCACCAAGCCCCCGGAAAGCAATCCAAAGCAGCCAACAACTCAGAAACATTTGTTGGAACACAAGGGTACCCAAGTTCATAAAAAAAAAAAAAAAAAACAACCCACTAACAGCCTAAATCACATATGGACCCTCACACAGTGATAGTGGGAGACTTCAATACCCCACTCTCACCAGTGGACAGGTCATCCAGACAAAAACCAAAGAGAGAAATGCTGGAGCTAACTGATGTCATAAACCAAATGGACCAAACAGATATTTACAGAACTTTTCACCCAAGTACAAAAGAATCTACCTTCTCAGCACTTCATGGAACTTTCTCCAAAAGTGACCACAAACTTGGGCACAAAGAAAGTCTCAACAGACACAAGAAAACTGAAGTAACACCCTGCATCCTACCTGAGCACTGAAGATTAAAGCTGGGTATCAACAACAGAAAAACAAGAGAAAGCTCAAAAATTCATGGAAACTGAGCAACCAATGAAAAATGGGTCAAGAAAGAACTCGGGAAAGATTTTTAAAACATTCTAGAATTGAATGAAATGAAAACACAGCATACCCAAACTTATGGGCACAGGAAAAGTGGTTGTAAGTTCACAGCACTAAGTGTGTACATAAAGAAATTGGAGAGAGCTCATATTAGTAACTTAATAGCCTACCTGTGGAATAAAAAGAAGAAATAACACCCCAAAGGAATAGACGGCAAGAAATCAAACTCAGGGCTGAAATCAATAAAATAGAAACAAACAAACCAAATACAAAGAATCAATGAAGCACAGAGTTGGTTCTTTGAGAAAATCAGTAAGATTGACAAACCCTTAGCCAAATTAACCAAAGGCAGAGGGAGAAGATCCAAATGAACAAAGTCAGACACAAAAAGAGGGGCCACCGAGGAAATCCAGAGACTCATAAGGATATGCTTTAAAAACCGGTACTTTGCTAAATCAGAAAAATCCGAAAGAAATTGATAATTTTCTCAATAGAGACCACCTACCACAGTCAAATCAAGATCAGGTAAAGACCTATAACCTGAATTAAAAGTCAGAATAGTGAAACAAAAACTGTAATTAAAAGTCTCCCAACTACAAAAAGCTCAGGGCCAGATGGTTTTAGTGCAGAATCCTAGATGACTTTCAAACTAGAGTTAACGCTAATACTCCTCAATTACTCCACAAAACAGAAACAAAATGAATACTGCCCAATTCATTTTATGAGGCCACAGTTACTCTGATATCTAAACTACATAATGATCGAACAAAAAAAGAGAATTATACCCTAGCACTCAAGAGACAGAGGCAGATGGATCTCTGTGAGTTTGAGGCCAGCCTGGTCTACAGAGCTAGTTCCAGGGCAGCCAAGGCTACACAAAGAAACTCTGTCTTGGAAAAAAAACAAACAAATAAACAAATAATAACTTAAAAAAGAAAGAAAAGAATTACAGCCTGATTTTCCTATGAACAAATTTTCCTATGCACAAATTCTCAATAAAATACTTGCAGACTGAATTCAAGAACACATCAAAAAGATCATCCACCATGATCAAGGAGGCTTCATCCCAGAGATTCAGAGATGGTTCAACATACATAAATCAATAAATGTAATCCACCATATAAACAACCTGAAAGACAAATGCCATGATCATCTCATTAGATGTAGAAAAGGCCTTTGACAAATTCCAACACCCCTTCTTAATAAAAGTCCTGGAGAGATTAGATACAAGAGACATACCTCACTATAACAAAGACAGTTTACAGAAAGCCTAGAGCCAACATCAACTTAAATGGAGAGAAACTCAAAGCAATTCCACTAAAACCAGTAACAAGTCAAGGTTGTCCACTCTCTCCATACCTACTCAATATAGTACTCTGATGTCTTAGCTACAGCAATGAGACAGCTGAAGGAGGTCAGGGGATACAAATAGGAAGAAGTCAAAGTATCTGTATTTGCAGATGCTATGATAGTATACATAAGTGACACCAAAATTCCACTGGGAAACTCCTACAGCTCATAAACAGTTTCAGTAAAGTAGCTGGATAAGAAATTAAAACACAAAACAGTAGCCCTTCTATACACAATGACAACCAGACCGAGGAAGAAATCAGGAAAACAACACTTTTCACAATAGCCTCAAATAACATAAAGTATCTTGGGGGTGACTCTAACCAAGCAAGTGAAAGGTTTGTATGATTAAAAACCTTAAGACACTGAAGAAAGAAGCTGAAGAAGATACCAGAAGATGGAAAGATCTCCCACGCTCATAGATAGGTAGGATTAATATAGTAAAAATAACCACCTTGCTGGGAGGTGGTGGCGCACACCTTTAATCCCAGCACTTGGGAGGCAGAGGTAGGTGAATCTTTGTGAGTTCAAGGCCATCCTGGTCTACAAAGTGAGTTTCAGGACAGGCTCCAAAAGCTACACAGAGAAACCCTGTCTTGAAACAACCAAAAAAGAAGAAGAAAGAAAAAAAAAAAAAGACTACCTTACCAAAAGTAATTCACAGATTCAATACACTCTCCATCAAAATGTCAAGACAATTCTTCACAGAACTTGAAAGGACTATTTTGGGCTTCATATGGAAACACAAAACACCCAGGATAGATAAAACCCTGCTGAAAATCAAAGAACTGTGGGAAGTATTGCCAGTCCCAATTTCAAGTTGTACTACAAAGCTATAATAGTAAAAATAGCATGATACTGGCACAAAACCAGACACACTGATCAGTGGAATCAAACTAAAGACACAGAGAGAAGTCCACACACCTGTGGACACCTAATTGTCAATAAGGAAACCAGAAACACACACTGGAAAAAAGACAGCATCTTGAACGATGAAGCTGGTCCAGCTGGATGGCCGCATGTAGAAGAACGCAAGTAGACCCATACTCATCACCCTGCATGACATTCAACTCCAGATGCATCAGAGACCTTAACCTAAGGCCAGACATACTGAACCTAGTAGAAAAGAAAGTGGGGAACAGCCTTAAACATACTGGCACAGGAGACAACTTCCTGAACAGAACCCCAATAGCACAGGCAGAAAGATCAACAACTAATAAATAAGAGCTCGTGAAACCGAAAAGGTTCTGATGGCAAAGGACACCATCATATGGACAAAGTAGCGGTCTATAGAACAGGAAAATATTTTTACCAACTACACATCTGAAAGAGGGTTAATATCCAAAATATATAAAGAATTTAAAAAACTGAACATGAAGAAAACAACTGAAATTTAAAAAGATGTACATACACAAATAGAGAATTCTCAAAAGAGGAAACTCAAATGGCTGAAAAGCACTTAAAGAAATGTTCAACATCCTTAGCCATCAGGGAACTGCAAATCAAAACTACTTTGAGATTTCATCTCTCACAAATCAGAATGGCAAGATCAATAAAAGGCAGCTCATGATGGCAAGGATGTGGAGTAAGGGAAACACTTCCCCATTGTCACTGGGAGTGCGAACTGGTACAGCCACTATGAAAATCAGTGTAACGGTTCCTCAGGAAGACAGAAATCAGTCTACCTCAAGATCTGGCTATCCCACTTTTGAGCCCAAAGGGTACTTCATCCTACCACAGAGACACTTGATCAACCATGTTCACTGCTGTACTACTCACAATAGCCAGATACTGGAAACCACCTAGACGCCCATCAACAGACGAATGGATAATGTGGTACATTTATACAGTGGAATATTACTCATCCACTACAAAATGAAATCATAACAGGAACTGGAAAAAAATCATTCTGAGGTAACTCAGACCCAGAAAGACAAATATGGTTTGTCCTTGCTTATATGTGATGTTAGCTGTGATGTCATTGATAAACAAGCAACAATCCAAATAGCCAAAAAAGCTAGGTAGAGAGCAGGGGATTGGGGGGAGCAATGGACCCCCGTAGAAAGTGGGACTAGAATAGGTAGTTATGGATGAACAAGGTGGAGGAAGTGGAATGGGAAAAATTAAACATGAAGGGGGAGGAAAAAGAGGACAAGGGAGGGGACACGGGAAGGGACAGCTAAAAGCAAGGGCCGTTTGAGGAGTTATCTGGAAACCTAGCATGGTAGAGCCCTCTTATACACATATATGAAGGTGATCTAAATGAAATCACCAAGAACAGGGGAGACAGACTCACAACTGGGCACCTCTCATTACCAAAAGAAGCTTCCAGTACTGGGAATGGTTACGTCTAATTGAATTGTTGTCCAATGGGGTCCCAGTGGGAACCTCAAACAACCCAGGCTGTTGCCAAGGCTATTGGTGGCTCTCCACAAACTAACAGTAAGGCCCTGTTGCTGAAGACACCACCCACACAACTCACTGAACAGAGAAGTCAAGCTGGTGCCGACCTAGAGCCTTCACCTCTACAGACTAGTATTCATGGTCCTGGAAGGTACCCTGCACACTCCCAAAGGAAAAAGGCAAACACCAACCCTGCTCCAAACCCTTCAGTTTACATGACTGAGCTGCCTGCAAGATATGCTGGTGCAAGGGTGAACAGAGCATGTGAAAGTAACCAAGCAGTTTCTGATCTGAGTTAGGACCCACTCCACTAAGGTGGAACCCATACCCAACACTGCTAGGGAGCCAAGAATGTGAGACTTGACAGGCAGGGATCTAGGAGAAAACCAAATACTACCGTACAGCTAAAGGAACGTAGCAATGATAGAAGGCACAAGGTCCTGGTGCTCACAGATAAGCACCAGGAAACCAGGAATGTTAACACACAAAGTTGTTTCCCCACTAAAGGAGATATATACCTGTTTTCCACTAGAAGGCTGGGAGTAGACACTGATAATAGCCTGGTGATCTGTGCTATCTACAGGGCCAGGCCACACCCAAATCCCTCAGAATGTTTATCCCAGACCTTTATCTTGAGCTTTGTTTCTCAGCCAATAGAACCTATCCCTAGGGGAGATATCACATGTACTTTGTAGCATGGTGACCCCTATGATGGCCTAGACCCTAACAGATCCTCTCCTCAGCCCTTAAGCTACAGAATCCATTCTTATGGAAGAGGTCACATGCCCTTTGCAAAAGAGTTTCTATGTAGTCACACTTTAAGCTTTATTGTGATAATGGTCACCAGGAAATTTTTTTTTGCAAAGTTGTACTGTACTTAAATGTGTCTAAAATGAACTGCCTGGGGTCAGACTCTAGAAGTTTGAACCGACACCAGCTAACTAAGTCATGTTGAACCAGATTTCCTTCTTGCTGCATGCGAGACTCCCTACAGGCAGTAACAACTCCTAACAACATTCTGCTCTGCTCATGTATCAGTGCCTTGCTCAGCTACCATCAGAGAAGCTTCTTCCTGCAGAGATAGGAATGAACGAATACAGAGACCCACAGCCAGACATTATACAGAGTGAGAGACCTTGAAACATTCAGCCCTAAATGGGATGTCCCCATCAAATACCTCCCCTCAGGGCTCAGGGGACCCCTCAGAAGAGGAGGTTGAAAGACTGCAAGAACCAGAGGGGATGAAGAATACCAAAGAATCAGAGACCTCTAGACACAAGAAGGTTGGAGCACATATAAACCCACAGAGACTGTGGCAGCATGTACAGGGCCTGCAAGGGATCTGCACCACATGGGTCCTAGAGCTGAAAGTGGACACAAGTCTCCATCCCTAGTCCAGAAGCTATCTCTCAATGATCACCACTTACAAATGAAAAATTAGTTTTCTTTAAGAAGCTCTCCCTGGAGAAAGAAGCCACTCTTAGGGTAGCCCCATGTCCACCAACAGATAGCCAACACCAACAGACCAAGCAGCATCTTTGGAGCTTCTCTGTCTTATGATGGTAAGCCAGGATGTTTTCTGCTTGGTTGGTGTTTGTTTTGTGTTGTTGGTTGTTCTACATTACAGGTCTTTGGTGTATATATTATGGCTTCCGGTTTTGGGTTTTTATGGGATTCCAGAGTGTATGAACACGTATGTGTCTGAATCTCTATGCATCTCTTGTGCTTTTTCTTTGGCTCTTTTTTCTTTCTTTCTTTCTTTCTTTCTTTCTTTCTTTCTTTCTTTCTTTCTTTCTTTCTTTCTTTCTTTCTTTC
>CABHPR010134817.1:0-19290 GCA_902168415.1 Peromyscus melanophrys
ATCCTTTACTCCTTAAAAACCCTGCCATACCTGAGCTCAATGCTCTCCAACTTCTGTGTCTGAATGGACAGAGAGCCCAAGCTCTGTTGGTTTTAATGCGGTGCTTTTACTCTGTGAGGAAAAGTCATGAGGCAAGACAAAACCCATTATCAGAGCCAAGTTTTAATAAGAGAAGGGAGGGACAGAAGAGAGCGTGACCAGGCCTGTGGAAGACATGTGCACAGAGAGAGAGGGTGGGGAGGAGGAGGAGGAGGAGGAGGAGGAGGAGGAGGAGGAGGAGGAGGAGGAGGAGGAGGAGGAGGAGTCTGTGTCCTGCTTCTTATGGATTCTCCTGCATACGCATATGGGTTTAGGGAGCTACGCCACACATGCACAAATTATGTGATCATGCAGTGCACAGATTACATAGGATGTAAGGCCCCTTACTTGGCTACTGAACTGCGCATGTGCAGTCATGTAAATGGAAGAGTGGCCAGGAATTCCAACAATAAAGGCTCTTTGATTTTGCATATGAACTTGGACTCCTGGTGATCAGTGATCTTGGGGGGGCTCATAAGGGGGGAATAACAGCACTTGCTGCCAAACCTGATAACCTGAGTTTGATTCCTGGATCTGACATGGAAGAAAATCAGCTCTTGAAATTTTTTTCCTCTAATTGACACATGAATATCATGATATATATGTGCACATGCTCTTATGAATGCATATACACAAGTAAATAAACAAATTAGTGATGATATTTTGTTTTTACTTTAACAAATAGAGCTTGCCTGAAGATCAGAGGGAGGAGCTAGCCACTAGTAACTGTAGATGTAACCAACTGCCTTATTAAATAAGAGACACAGAGCCAATGTAAAGATGAAAGCCAAAGAGGTCAGAGCTAAGAGTCTTACCCGCTTTCCGCCAGCTAGCCTCTCCTGCCAAGAGACCTCTCCGAAAAGGGGACTCCTTCCTGTGCGTTTGATTTTAAGAGTTCTGTTCTGCCTTCTCATTGGTTGTAAACCCCACTACGTGACTGCCTCGTCACTACCTCTCTGTACAGACCTCCAAGTCTTCTATGGTTGGTATTGAGATTAAGGGCGTGTGTCTCCAATGCTGGCTGTATCCTTGAACACACAGAGATCTTCCTAGTTTTGCCTGCCGAGTGCTAGGATTAAAGGCGTGCACCACCACCGCCCTGGCTTTCGCTATGGCTTGCTGATAGCTCTGACCCCTAGGCAACTTTATTTATTAACATACAAATAAAATCACATTTCAGTACAAATAGAATACCACTATAAGTAACCATAAAGGCCAGGCAGTGGTGGTACATAACTTTAATTTCATAACTTCGGAGAAGGAAGCAGGAAGATCAGGAGTTCCAGGCCACCCTGGGCTACATTAGATTGGTCCAGTCTAAAACAAAAACAGAACCAGACTGTGGTGGTACCCACCTTTGATACCTGTACTTAGGATCCCATGCCTTTAATCTCAGCACTAGGGAGGTAGAGACAGGAAGTGATATGGCTGGGTGGAGAGAGGAATATAGGCGGGAGGAGATAAGAGCTCACTCTCTTTCAGGCTGAGGAGTTGATGAGCTAAGAGGTGGTGGCTGTGGCTTGCTCTTTTGTCTCTGGCTTTTCAGCATTTACTCCTATATCTGACTCTGGATTTTTATTATTAAGACCAATTAGGATTCACACTACATAAATTTAATTTAATTATATTTTTAAGATAGTGTCTCACTATCTAACTAAAGTTGTTCTAGTATGTACTATATAGTGAGACTGTCCTCAAACTTACAGTAATTCTCCACTCTACATTCTGAGTGATGGAATTACAGTTGTGTGCCACCATGGCCAAATTATTTTTAAAATTCTTATTTATTTTTAAGACTAATATATATGAGTACTATAGTCCAGTCATTTGCTACAGTTTGAAATGTTTGACTACATTTCAAAATGTACATGTTTCATCTTATTCAAGGACAAAGTAAAATTTGTTTGCTATATGCTGACTCATAGCAAACAAACCACTTTGTTATTCAACTAAACCACAAATTTTGAAGACCAGAGATTGAAAGAAGAAAACAGCAAATACAACAAGTGAACTAGAACTAGATGTGTAGCTCACATCTGTAACACCAATGCTTGGAAGACTAAGGCAGATTTGAAAGTTCCAGGCCACCTTGCGCTACATAGAAAAACCTTGTCTCAAAAACAAAAAGCATACTGCATTAAAATAACACTGAAGGCTTTATATTATGCCAATAACAATGATTTCCTAGTTTTGATAGATATACCATGACTGTAGTCGAAAGAGATGTTAACATTGAGGATATCTAGGTAAAGAACTACATTTTCATTCCCCTTGTAACCATAATCTAAACACAGAATTATTTCAAAATTTAAAAAAAAAATGCATTAACCCCCCAAACCTAATTTTTTGGCAGCACTGTGTTCTGCAAGATAATGGTTGGCCTCCAACAGCTGGCTCTATGCTTGCTCTGTCAGCTGCAAGCTTCTGGAGTCATTTACCACGGTATTTTTAAGTATTTATTTTTATTTTTATTTTATGTGTAATGCCCGTATGTTTGCATGAGCGTCAGGTCCTTAGAAACTGGGGTATAGGTAGTTGTGAGCTCGCTGATATAAGTGCTCAGAAGCCAACCTAGGTCTTTTCCAAGAACAGCAAGTTGCTCTTACCCCAATAAGCCAACTTTCCAGATTCCCCAACACCACCATACTTTTTAAATGAAAAGGAAGAATCTTTCTAGAAACAGAGCTCTACCTGCAATGGGAGATGATGAGAGGCTCCATGTGGTTTGGTGCTTCCTGCCAGTAGCAACTGGATTCTGCAGTTCATCTAGACAGCCTTTTGAGGAATGTGTCTGTCTAGGAAATTTTCACAGCTGGGCAGGTTGTTTACACTTTCATCTTCCAACTGCCTTTTATAAAAGCTCATCTGCTACTCCATTAATGCTGCCAACTTAATTCATAAACATGGAGTCCTCTATTGACACATATTGGAAGCCTATAATGGCTGGAATACCATCGAGACATAGTGATTCTCAGCAACAATGTTAATATCCTTGTACCAAGGCACTGTAATGAGGACTCAGGATGATGACATAATGAGATACAGGTTGTAATCCCTCTAAATTACTTTGGTGGGGATCTTCTTCCACGGGGTATTTTATGTTAGATGACCCTTCTGTCTTTATTTACTTGTAAATGACAGATTATTTACATCTTCATTGTGGTAGGCTTCCTGCCTCAAAATGTTATGTTTTAAACCTTATTTTCCCTGTCCATTTCCTGAAATAAAGTTTCAGCCTTCCTTGATGTTATGATGTGTTGTTTTGTTTACAGAGCTGGTGACCCAACCCAAGGCCTCACACACAATAAACAAATATTCTCCACTGAGCAATACCACAACACAGATCATCCTGATATTTAAAAGGTCTTCAAAGCCACTTGATTAAGGCTTATTTATTTGCAAGCTCCATTATTGAACTTACTCAGATGACTCTGTGAAAAGCTTTTAATGAAAAAGTAAATACATTAGAACAAAGTAATCAATTGCTTTTTTCAAGCTATCAAAAACATTCTTTGTCCATCAGATAGAAATAGAAGAAAGATAACATGAAGATATGTTGAGCAGAAGTTGTGGGAGAATAGCTAGCTAATATTTTGTATCGTTCACTGTAAAATACAAGGAGTACATGCTCACAGAGGAGAGAGATAAGAACTAATTAATTATAGGTCTCAACAAAATATTTATTATAAGTTGCCATTGATCATGCTTGCTAGCTTTTGGTCACTATGAAAAAATACCCAGCATAGACAACATTTTCAAAGAAAGGAGGCTTGAAAGATGGCTCAGAGGACCTGGGTTTGAATCCTGCACCCACATGACAGCTCACAACCCTCTGTTAATCCTATTTCAGGAGCTCTGACACTAGCACCAGACGTACACATGATGCACAGATATACATGCAGTCAAAACACCCATACACATAAAATTTAACCATATGAATAAGTAAATAAGGAAGAAAAGGTTTATTTTAGCTGAATAGTTTCAGAGGTTTCAGCCTCTGGTCAGCTGACTCCATTGCTATGAGCACAGGGTGAAACATAGCATTGTGGCTATAGGAGCATGTGACTGAGAAAGCTGCTCATCTCAATTCCAGATGAAGGAGAGAGCTAGAGAATAAGAGAGTGGGGGATAGAAGGGGAGGGAGAGAGAAAGGAAGTAGCTAGGGACAGTACCTGTCTTTCAAAGGCATAACCTCAGTGGCTTTGTAGTGTTAGACCCCTCCTCTCACTTCCCATTGTCTCCCAAAGATAATGTCATATTATGACCTTATTGGGGTATCGATTCATTGATTAGGTCAGAACCCTTAGGATGCAATCACTTCCCAAAGCCTATTGACTGACAACTAAGTCTTTACTACATGAGCTTTCAGAGGACACTTTAGATTAAAACTATAACATAGATGCAGAAGAAAATAGATCAGTGAAAGAGAAAACAGTGGAAGAAGGTAATCTCTACCTTGGAGTGGGCTGTTGAGGGGAAATTCCATTGATAAGATGACATTTGAGTTGAGACCTAAAAGAGAAAAAAACAGCCCAATCAGACTGAAAGGCTTTGTATCTGGAACAGAAAGTGGAGTATGTTAGAGAAAGTGGAAACTAGTCAGGTTGGTGCCCACTGAAGAAGGGGAAAATTGTCTAAGATTTCAGAGAGGAAATGAACAGGGGTCACATTATATGGGTGCTTGTCAGTCATGTGAAAACTCTTGTATTTTGTTCCAAGCACAGGGGGAGCCATGGAAAAGCTTTAAGATAGGGATGACATGATCTTAATATTACTTTTGTTGGGTGGTGGTGGTGGTTCATGCCTTTAATCCCAGCACTTGGGAGGCAGAGGCAGGCGGATCTCTGTGAGTTCGAGGCTAGCCTGGTCTACAGAGTGAGTTCCAGGAAAGGCTCCAAAGCTACACAAAGAAACCCTGCCTTGAAAAACCAAAAAAAAAATTACTTTTGTTGCTATTTAGAATGATGTCATAGAGCAGATCAAGAGTGAAAGAGGAAAGTCAGTTAGAAGCTGTTGCAGTAGTACATACCTGGTTCAGAAAAGCACCAATGGATAATGCTAAAAGTACGTAGAGGATAATTATACAAAGAAAGTACTAGATTCTCCTCTGGATTAGATATATTGGCTGGAAGAAGGAAATGGTCTGAGCTAAAAAGATGACTCAGTTGGTAATATTCATGTAAAAAGCTAGGTGTGGCTATGCATGCCTGTAACGCCAGTACTATTGGTGATGAAGACCAGAGGTTTGCAGCGGCTTGGTGACTACAAGCTCCAATCCAGGTTCAGTTAGAGATCCTGTCTCAAACTGATAAGACAGAGAGTGATAGGCAGGCTCCCAATGGTTTCCATAGGAGCTTGCACAGGTATGCACACACACACACACACACACACACACACACACACACACACACACGCGCGCGCGCGCGCACGCGCGCGCGCACACGCATGCACACGCACATGCATGAAGGAAAGAAAACTGGTCTACCTCCCAATTTAGACTTGTTGTGGTAAGGTCAGCAGGTTGTTACTATGAAAGTTTTTTAAAGTTTTTTTTCAATATATAGCCTCAATTATCAAATTTTAAAAATTTATTTACTTTTATGTGTATGGGTGTTTTGCCTGCATGTACCACACATACCATGTGCCTGCAGTGCCTGAGGAGGGCATTGTATCCTCTAGGCCTGGGTATATAAATGGTTGTGAGCCACCATGTGGATGCTGGGATGCTGTGGGATGTTCTGTATGGCAAATGTGTTGCTCTGATTGGTCAATAAATAAAACATTGATTGGCCAGTGGATAGGCAGGAAGTATAGGCGGGACTAACAGAGAGGAGAAAAGAACAGGAAGGTGGAAGGAGACACAGCCAGCCGCCGCCAGGACAAGCAGCATGTAAAGATGCCGGTAAGCCACGAGCCATGTGGCAAGATATAGACAAATGGAAATGGATTAATTTAAGCTATAAGAACAGTTAGTTAGAAGCCTGACACGGCCATACAGTTTGTAAGCAATATAAGTCTCTGTGTTTACTTGGTTGGGTCTGAGGGGCTGTGGGACTGGCGGGTGACAAAGATTTGTCCTGACTGTGGGCAAGGTAGGAAAACTCTAGCTACACTGGGAATTGAACCCAGGTCCTCTGCAATAGCAACCAATGCTCTTAATTGCTAAGCTGTCTCTCTAGTCCCCCACAATCACAATTAATTAAATAAAGGTTTATGTCTTTGATTTTCAAACTTTGATGTACATTAGAATCCCTCTTAGATTTTTCTAAGATACAGAACCCTGCCTGTATCCCAGACCTACTGAATCTAATTGGAAGGACATACGGCTCTAGCGTGTACCTTTATGGCAAGTCCTTCAGGGTTTTAATGTCATTTGAGACTCACTGTTCAAGGAGAAAAACTTGAGACACACAGACACTGCAATTTGTTTCAAGAATAAGTAGCAAGCCAAGTATAATGGTGCTTTCCTATAATACTATTACTCAGGGACTAAGGCAGGAGAATTGCCTACTTTTATAGTTCAAGACTATCCCAGGTTACATATGAGTTCAAAGACAGCATTGAATGTAGAAAGACACTATCTCAAAATAAAGAAAATAAAACACAAAGAATAGATGTTAAATTGAATTTACTTACAATTTCACTAAAACCACTGTTTCTGGTATTCAGATAACAATGTTAAAGAACTCATGAGTCTTGTTCCAAACTGTGTTTCTAAAGATAGGTTGAATGACAGGAAAGAAAAAAGGCATGAAGCAGTTCCCAAAGGAAACAGTTATCTCTGCTGCCATGATTCTCTGTCAGAATCAATTTGTTCTGTAATAGATCAGGCAGTATAATTACACACACACACACACACACACACACACACACACATGGTAGGCAGGATAAAATTTAGTAAATACTCACTAACAGGCACTAGATAGGCACTGCCAAATGTTATTAAGTATAAAAGGGTCAGAGGCATGAATGGATAAAAGTAGGAAAAATGTGTCTACCATATAACAAGTTTGTAGCATACATTATTTCACTGAGTTCTTATCAAGGACCACTGTAGGACAAATTCAGTATCTTCATTTTAGAGATGACAATATGAAGCTCTAAGACAGTATGTGCTATGCTGAGTCGTGTGCCTAGTAAGCAACAGAATAACATTCAGAATTTAAACCATGTCTCTCTGGTTCTAAAACTTCCTTATGCTTTTTGCGGCCATGTTTTATCATGGCCACATGATCAAGGTTAGGGGTGCAGTCATTTGAGTCTCCAGGTTCTTGTGTCCTACAGCAAAGAAAAAAAAAAAACAGGGACACACAATTAGAAATAAAAATAGAGATTGTTTATCAAGAAGGGAAAAACATGACAGAGAATGGGAACAGGTTAGTGAGCTGGAGATAAGCATCCAACCAGAAAGTGCTGGGCCACCAGGTTCATAACAATTTTCATAACTCCAGACCCTCCCATTTCTACATCACAGGCCTATCTCAAGCATTCTCTATTTGTTACCTGTAACAATGGGTTTACAGTCTTTCTCAGTCACCTGGTTTCTTTCCTGTCTTAATCTTGATGCCTCACTTTCTACATGACTACTTGCCTGCCATAGGTGTACTGGTAGAGAAAATCAAACCACACACCTATCCCTTTTTCAGCTTATCTTCAACAGGTAAAACTGAAAAACTTGCTAAGAGCTGAAATATTTGTCCCATCTAACAAGGAGAGGTCTTTTATCAGGAATACATGATCTTAGCATGGCCACAAGACAGGCCCGAGCAATGCAAAGGGCATTTACTCAAGTGTGTTGCTTAATAGCTCTGCCACAGCATTGCAATTCACAGTGCTGCCGCAAGCCTTAAACTGTTAGGGTTTCCTGAAACTTGGCTGAAGCCTAACGGTAAATTAAGTAGATATATTTTTCTCAATAGAAAAGAGAAGTCAGTTTAAATTGCAGCATCCTGAATACAAGTTAAAGGATTTACAATAAGGCATTATTAAATCCATGTGAGGGCTTTTGTTTTTGTTTTTGTGTGCTTGCTTGCTTTGCTTCTGATAAGATGTTGACTCCCTTGGAGCTATCAGTTATGATTCAAACACAGAAAGATCAAAGTGAATTATTCCAGGCTGTTTTTAGTATCATGAAGGTGGCACAGCCTTAAAAATATTAAGCAGTTTCAATGTTATAATTCTTCCAATAAAAGAAATGTTTATGCTATATTTTCTGAAACTGGGTGGTTTGTTTGTTCTTTATGTGCCACAAGATAAAGTTAGATTTTTTTCAAAAAATTAAAGGACCCCTTTCCTAGGAGTATGGGAAAAAAACTTTAGTCCTCCCTTCCCATCATGGCAGAGTATTGAATTCATTACCTATTGCTAAGTTCAATTTAATAGTCCCAAGCAATGATTTAACTAATAGTGTTCTAGATTAAATGTATAACAATAGCTTCATGAATAGTTCTGATTCACAGTTTTCTATGAGGGTATAATCAGTGTTGACCAGGTTGATCGTCATCTGAATTATTGGCTGGAGATGGATGATCCAAGTTCAAGCTCACTCACATGGCTGCCATCTGAAGGCCTTAATTCCTCACCAGATTGGTCATTCCATAGGGCTGCTTGAGTGTTCTGACATGGCAGGTACTTTCCCCCTTGTAATGCACCTTATACTGTTAAATTGTCATGTGCTATTTGAGCTCACTGGGAAGTTGGCTCTGGAAGTGGGACTGCCCTCTCTCCCCCCATTGCAGATCCAAATATGTTTGCTTCAGAGTATCCTCCAAGGCCCCTTGACTGGGGAAAGGATGGTCCCCTGTGGTGGTGTTGTGTTCCCCAAAATATTGTGCACCCTAATAAATTTATCTGGGGTCAGAAAACAAACAGCCACTAGATACAAAGGGTAGAAAACGGTGGCACTCACACCTTTAATCCTAGCATTCCAGAGGTAGAAATCCCTCTGGATCTCTGTGAGTTCAAGGCCACATTGGATACAGCCAAGCATGGTGACTCATGCCTTTAATCCCAGAAAGCGAGCCTTTAATCCCAGGGAGTGAGGCAGAAAGCAGAAAGATACATAAGGCGTGAGGACCAGAAACTAGAGGCATTTGGCTGGTTAAGCCTTTAGGTTTTGAGCAGCACAGTTCAGCTGAGAGCCATTCGGATATGAGGACACAGAGGCTTCCAGTCTGAGGAAACAAGATCAGCTGAGAAGTTGGCCAGGTGAGGTTAGCTGTGGCTTGTTCTGTCTCTCTGATCTTCCAGAGTTCACCCCAATAACTGACCTCAGGTTTGTTTTATTAATAAGAACTTTTAAGATTCATGCTACAGTCCCCTAACTATGACACAGAAGGGAGAGAACCACAAAAGAGCCCTAGAATAAAAGCATTGTGTCCTTGAAAACAGCTAGAAGGTAAACCATTTCCAACAAATGTTATTATTGTTTATCCCATGATATAAAAGTGCCTATAATGGGAAAGAGAATCTGGGAGGGCAGTCATGGGAAGCTCATTATGGAATCAAGAGAATGTTTGTAACTCCAACTGGCTGCCTCAACTTATTCAATTGGTTTCTACTGGGCATTGAGTGCCTTATTTGATGATATTATCTTTGTTGTTGTTGTTTTGTTTTTCGAGAGGATTTCTCTGTGTAGCCCTAGCTGGAACTTGTACTATAGACCAGGCGGCCTTGAACTCAGAGATCTGCCTGCCTCTGCCTCTTTGCCTCTGCCTTCCAAGTGCTGGGATTAAAGGCCTGTACCACAACTGCCTGGCTTGATGATATTATCTCCATCTGTTGCTATTTTGTTCTTTTACTTGCAAGCCTCACCCGTTGGGACACTGCTATGCCTAGTACTCTCTTTATTAGAAACTCCAGTTGACAGACTCAGCAGGGCTTCCCCACTTGATTTCTGCCAGATGTTTTGAGCACAAGCTGTAATAATGTTTTGCTATCTACCTATCTACCTATGTATGTATGTATGCATCTATCTATCTCTTGCTGTTTATTCTTTTACTATATACTTAACTAGCTCATTCAAAACTGAAACTATGGCTATTGTAGATGATTCTCTGACCATACAGAATAGGCCTGGGGGAAATGATGCCATACAATATGAAGGAAGAAGCAACAGTGCTAATATGACTTAGTCTTAGAAATTACATATCAGCATTTTCACCTTGCTCAAAAAGAAGGAAATTAGCCCTTGTATATCGAAATGAGGAGCATCAAAGTAGTTTTGAACTTATTTTAAAATCATCATAATCATTGAAGTAAAAAAAATAGTATGTTTTCTTATGAAGCAGAGAAATTACTGGTGGGGGTCTCTTCTGATTTCTAGTAAGAGTAGAAAGACAAAAGAATGGTACCCTGTCACATACAAAGCCAATTTTATGCAATGCTATTTAATGAGATATCCCAGAGGTTATGAAACAGGAAGGTTTAAAGATCAAATTATGATTCTTGAATCATACATAGTTTGTTAAATCCATTTAGAACACAGACTGAAAAGCAAAAGGAAGGAGAGAGGGTAGTATAATACACTTAGAGTAGTATATAATCAGAGTAGAAGAACCGCAAACCTAACTCCTGCTTCCCAAGCACCCTTCTCCCAATTACTTTCTTGTATGTTATACTACATATATGGCATAGTTAGAAAACAGGATGTATCATGGCATTTCACTGCACAAATAGGAGATTCCAGGAACCAATGATACACAGTTGCTATGCTGGGGAAATCCAGGCACAAGTACACCTGGACAGATACCTTAAATAGGCCAGCTGAATGGTTATGAACTTAAATCATTTGGGGGCTGACAGTTGCAAGTCTAGACTTATAGTTTACTAGACCTCACCAATGGGTGACCAACTTATAGGCCACATAACTGTAAGCCCATGGGTAGCATGATCATGATTTTTGTCTTGTTTTTTCATTTTTTTGCATAATAGCATTCTCTTCTACTATACGTTCCATTTATTCTGTCTTTGGGCATATCTTTTTTTTAAATTATATTTTATTTATGGGGTGGGCACATGCATAGCATAGCATGTGTGTGTAGGTCAGAGAACAACTTACATGAATTGGTCTCTCCTACCAATTGAGTTCCAGGAATCAAACTCAGGTTGTAAGGCAGTGAATTCCTTTATCAGCTGAGCTATCTTGCTTGCCATGATTTTTTTTTTGAGATTGCGATAATTTGTGTTGTCACTTGACAGAATCTGGAATCACCTGGAAAATGGGCCTCTGGACACATGTGTGAGGGATTATCAAAATTAAAGTAATTCTCTGAAAATGTTTGTCATTATCTAGATTCTAATAATTGATGTAGCATTGTAGGTGGGCCATCTCCTAGACAGGGACTCTAGGGAGTCCTAGATCTACACTATATTTAATGGAGAAAGCCAAGAGAACACTAACACATGTCATTCTTTGTTCTCTTCTTCTAACTGCAGACTCAATGTAACGAGCTGCTTCAAGCTCCTGCTACCATTACGTCCCTGCCATAATGGACTGTACCTTGAACCACACATTGGAACAAACCTTTTCTCCACTAAGTTTCTTTTGTCCAAGTATTTTGTCAGAGCAACAGGAAAAGAAATTAAGACAGAACCTCATACTGTACTTCATTCAGGCTGGCCTGAAACTCACTATACAGGCAGGTTGACCTCAAACTCACAGCAGTCATCCTGCCTCAGCCTTCTAACATATAAGTTGCTAAATTATGACTTACATGTAAAACCTCATATATTTTTGCCAGTCTCACAGTTCCATTACACATTATCAATATTTAACACAACTATGAATTTTGTATGTAATTTATAAGGTTCTAGCATAATGCTACTTACACTTTACATTTTTTACTTCCATCTATTTAATTTTCTTTTGTATATCAGAATTGCATTATTGAATTATAGTAGAAATATGTGTCATAGCAACTGTATGATCCTCAAATAACAAACCCACATTCACACTGTTTTCTCAAAAAGAAGAGATATCCCATCACTAATCGGGGACCTCTTGTTTTCCCTCACTGTGTGTTTGGATTACGGGACCTCTATTAGAAACCAATGTCATCATTTAATAGAGAGGAGTAGAATCAGCTGTGGTGCTACACACCTGTAATTTCAGCACTTGGGAGACTGAGGTAAGAGGACTGTCACAAATTCAAAGCCAGTTTGGCCTACATAGGGAGACTCTGCCTCATATCTGATGAATGAATGAATGAATGAATGAATGAATGAATGAATGAATGAATGAGTGGGAAATATGATTAGGTTACGGAGGATGGCGCTACATAGCAGGTAGTTCATTTGGACAATAGTATAACTGTATCTGCATACACTCAGCAGCCATCCCTGTGCTCTGAATGTCCAGTGACGACTAAAGACTCCCCAGAACATACAAGAAGCCTAGTTTTTGTTTTATCTTATTATACTTTACATTTTTATTATCCCTTAGAAGCCCATTTTCTAATGAGAGACAGAAAGGGGGTGGATCTGAACAGAAGGGGAGGTGGGGAAGAGCTGGGTGGAATAGAGGGAGGGGAAACCACAATCAGGCCTCAAACTCAACAGGGATTAAAGGTGTGCACCACTACACCCGGCAAGCAGAAGCTTCCACACAACATTGCCAACAAATAACAGGGTGAGCTTAATGATTGGCTAAAAGTTTGCTTAAAAATGCCTTGGTCTTCTCAGTGTCTAGCTCTACAGTGATATCTGCATCCTATATGAGCACTGCTTTTTGGCTAGTCACAGAGATGCATTGGATAATTTCCTTGTAATGCAAATTTTCCACATATTCTATTAAAAGGAAACCATTGTTTTGAGACTGGGATTTCTGTGTGTCATTTTTCATTGGACAGTTTGACAACATGGCTATAGGAATTGAAGCCCTCCCAGCCCCTTTAAGGTGAAACACCCTGTAAATCCAAGGTCATCACACTGAAAACTATTGAATACAATTCTACATGCTTCGGTGTCATCATCTAGCCTGATCCTCTTCTGTTGAGGGAATTCTTCATTGTAAACTGTCCCTGAGTTTGGCAGCATTGATGACTCTGGAGTCTTTTTTGATTAGCCCCCAGCAACATGGCTATGCCACATTTCAAGGCATCTGAGAAGTTAACTTTGGTAACAGACTTCTCAGGAAAGGCCTTCTTTGACCCCTTCATTGCTAAACAAATCGAAGCTACTGGAAAACAACTCCTGGAGAGGACTAGTGTTTTGAGACTAGAAGACAAGACACTTCTGTGGCAACACCTTACAGGCATAATTCCATGGCAGTGGGTCATCTGGCAACACTTCTGGTGGCCCAGGAGAGGAACTTTAGGCCCATCATGGGCATCTTAGGGAGAGTTGCTATGTGGGGCCTGCCAATTTTTATTTAGATGTTCAACATCCAGGTCTCCATAAGTAAACCATCTGTGATATGGCCTAGTAGTGTCTTTTTTTTTTTTGGAATGCTTTGTACTTCTTCCTTGATGCCTGTACTGTGGTTGTGAAACCCCTGGGTGTTGGTAATCAGAGGCAATAAAAGAATGCTGAGGGCTAAGAAGAAGAAGAAGCACAGTGATAAGTTCAGAAACCAAAGTGCCTTGGCTCTTGGGAAACAGATACTGTGATAGAGTCTGAAGTCCACAGTACTTACTAGAGGTGAACATGCTTGAAAGGAATGGGAAAGACAGAGGGATGAATTACCATGCAGGCTCAATACAGACTAGTTAGTTCAATCCAACAGGAATCTCAGAATATCATGTTGCCCATTTGAGCTGTTCTTTATTAGGTCCTGTCTTAGTTATGGTTTCTATTGCTGCGGAGAGACATCACCACCATGGCAACTCCTATAAAGAAAAACATTTAATTGGGGTGGCTCACTTACAGTTCAGAGGTTCAGTCCATTATCATCATGGCAGGACATGGTAGTGTGCAGGCAGATAAGGTACTGGAGAGGTAGCTGAGAGTCCCACATCTTGCAGGCAACAGGAAATGGTGTGTGACACTGGGTATAGCTGGAGCATAGCCTCAAAGCTCACCCCCACAGGGACACACTTTCTCCAACAAGACCACACCTACTCCAACAAAGCCACACCTCCTAATAGTGCCGCTCCATTTGAGAGCCATTTTCTTTCAAACTACCACAGGCCCAAATAGCAGAGCTTCTATATCTCTTCCTCATGTTAGTCATTGGACAGTGAATGCCCCAGAAAGGCCTGACCTCCAACAATGCATGTAGCTCCTCTTTACAGATGAGGCAGCCTCTAAAGTCCAGAAGTGCTCACCTGCTGACTGTGCTCCCTGTGGCTATGTAGCAGATCCTTCTTTAAGAGATCCAGGTAGCACATCCTTGTCTCTGACAGGGAGCCAGATGACCCTTTTCCTGTGGGACAGGATATGGTTTTCCTGACAGGAAGAAAAAGGTATTCGATTGAGAGACAAGAGCCAAAGGAAGTTAAGTCTGTTGTAGTGTCCACACTTAGGGGCTGGAGAGATGGCTCAGAGGTTAAGAGCACTGGCTGCTCTTCCAGATGTCCTGAGTTCAATTCCCAGCAACCACATGGTGGCTCACAACCATTTGTAGTGTCCACACTTATAATACCAGAACTTGGAAGGCAGAGGCAGGAGGCTGAAGAGTTCAAGGTTGTCTCAGCTACATAGTGAGTTTGAAGCCATCCTGGATTCCACGAGGCCCTATCTCAACGACATAACAAAACAGTTTGGAACAGAGACATGAGCCTATGGTCCCAACACTTAGAAGGCTGAGGCAATAAAATCTCTTGAGCCCATAGCAGGACACTGACACCATCTCAAAAACCAAAATATTAGCACAACAGTAAGCAGTTAGTTGTTAGAACTGCACTGGTTGACAAGAATAGCTGTCTCGTTAGGGTTTCTATTGCTGCAAAGAGACACCAAGACCACAGCAACTCTTATAAAGGAAAACATTTAATTGGGGCTGGCTTACAGTTTCACAGGTTTAGTCCATTATCATCATGACAGGAAGCATGGTAGTATTCAGGTAGACATGGTGCTGGAGAAAGAGCTTAGAGTTCTAAATCTAGATCTGCATGCAGCAAGAAGAGACTGAGACACACTAGGCCTAGCTTGAGCTTCTGAGACCTCAGAGCCCACCTCAGTAATACACTTCCTCCAACAAGTCACACCTACTCTAACATTGTCACATCTCCCTCTCAGCACAGGATATAGTTAGTGGTTGTTCACCTATGTCATACTTTCCAAGCAAGAATTGTGATAAAAAGGAAAAGACAGGCTTTCCCTGGGGTCATTTATTATCACTATGATCACTATCTGCAGTTACCTGCAGTGCTAGGTCAGAATGACCTGTATGACTGTAATTCCATGCCTTGTGTTTCTTCAGCTTAAAGAATTTTGTTACCTCATTTCAAGTGAGACAGAGTTGTGTGTATGTATCCAGGGGTTCAAATCCTGCCTTACTAGAAATAAAAAAAAAAGAAAAGAAAATAATTCTAACTTAATTTTTAGATTTCTCAGTTTGGTCACAGGTTCTTATCAATAGTTGGCAGATGTGTCAGGAAACAGTAAAATATCTCTAAAGTCTTAATGTAACAGAGATTGTTTCTCACATTATACAATCAGCACAGTCAGTAGGAGACTGCACTCTACAACCATCCAAGTTACAGAAAGCCCCGCCATTCTGACTGAATTTCTGTCAGAACACATGACTTCCTCCCAATTACATATACAACTATTATCTAAAATCCAATTACATGGTTGCAACCTCCAGCAAGGGAATCTGCAGACTGTAACCTTCCTGTGTGTGTCTGTAATAGAAAAGAAAATCAAATGGAGAGTGAGCACATATCACTGGCTCTGACACAATGAAAAACACCTAAATCTCTGGGTGTGCAGAAAAATCTGGTGAATTTTAAAACTCCTCCGCATTTTTGTTTATTCTAGATGGTTATCTTTTGTGGGAGCCCGTTTTCAGGTTCCTCGTGGCTTTACCCAGCAGGTCTGCATAGAAAGGATGATTAGGACCACGGACCTGAGTGCAGGTGTCTGAGATGGTCTGCACTTGGCTGTGCTGGGGAGGAGGTCTTTTGCTCCACCCCCTTGGTGTCTCTATAAATACCCCGGGGCAGAGACAGTCAGGGCCCATTGGAATGGGTTCCAGGCCCTCTCGAGGCTATCTTTTATTTTCTATCTGTTTATCTCCTCAATATAAATCCTTCTATCTAACATTTCCTGCTGATCACACCCAAGAAAACTCTGGGGAGCTGTGGGGTTGGTGGGTAAACGCCCCACAATCTTTATTTTATGTGTGTGGGTGTTTTGCCTATACATCTGTGCACCAACATGCATGCCTGGTGCCAATGGAGGCCAGAAGAGAGAAGTGGATCCCTGGAAATGGAGTTATGAATGGTTGTGAGCCACTGTGTAGATACAAGGATTCAAACATAGATTCTTTGGAAGGGTGACAGTACTCTTAACCACAGAGCCATTTCTCTAGCCTGTATTCTTGTTTTTTGCTTGCTTGATTTTTCAAAGCACAATTGGGGTAGAATTCAGGGCCTTGCACAATCTAGGCAACTGCTCTATCATGGAGCCACACTCCTAGCCCCCATCAGTTGATCCTAGGCATATCTGGGCTAAGCAATTTTAATTTGAACATGCATGCTAGCAACACATTACAATTGTTTTGGGGGAGAGACTGTTAAATTATACTTCGAGACAATTTGGTAGTCAGAGATTATTGCCTTGGCTTATTTATAAACCTTGAAAAAGTTGGACTATACAAAATGATGTACAACTGAAAAGTTATGTTAATGTTGATGTTCACATCAACTCAAGCAAATGGAGTGGTGTTCTATCAAAACACCAAAGAGCAAGATAAGCATTCTTCCATATTCCACTTGAAAAAGTAAAATAAAGAACTCCATGAGCCGGGCAGTGGTGGTGCACGTCTTTAATCCCAGGACTTGGGAGACAGAGGCAGGTGTATCTCTATGACTTTGAGGCCAGCCTGGTCTACAGAGTGAGTTCCAGGACAGCCAGGGCTACACAGAGAGACCCTGTCTTGGGGGAAAAAAACAAACAAAAAAAGAAAAGAAAAACAAAAGAACCCCTCGGGATTGTTTCTATGAATCATTTCCTTTAAAATATAAAGTAAATGTTTCCATTAAAGTCATGCCATCTAAGCATTCATTCTCTCTCTCTTTCTCTTTCTCTCCCTCTCCCTCCCTCCATCCCCACCCCTACCTTGTGATCCTTCTACCTCCCAAGTGCTGAAATTACAAGCATGCCCAACAAAGCCTGGCCCCATCTCTTTCTTAGTTCAACAAAATCTGATTCATTAGCAGACACGTACTTTGGTTTCTTAATTTCTTACTCTTTCTTAATTCAATAAAGCCATTTACAGACAAAGTACTGCACTTTACCTCCTTCAAGTGAATATGTGATTTACACTCACTCTATAAGTGTTTGTTAAATGTATATTATATCTGAGACACTTTCCTCTAGAGAGAGAATGGTGGTCATAACAGAAAAAAAATCTGACTCATAGCATTTACACTGTAATGCATGAAGACAGGCAAAAAAAAACCATTCAGTAAAATAAAGGCTGTATCAGGTTGTAAGTATTAAGGAGAAAAACAGAGCCATAGAGCCAGGAAGAAGGATGGAAATGACATAAGGCTTGTTGCAGCTTGGAGGATGGGGGTGGTGCTGTAGCTCTGTGGTAGAACATGTGTTAGTACATAGGATGTCATAGGTACAAGGATTGTCAGAAAATGAAAGAACTATTTGGGGAATAGGGTGTGAGAAAATAGGAAAGAAGTTGTGAGCTTCCTAAAGGACTGCTGTGAGCCAAGATAAAGGTTGTGGTGAGAAACAAATAAATTAGTACCCAGAGATTGGTGATGATAAAGGTTGTGGTGGGGATAGGATGGAGATCCTGCAAGAACTATGCAAAGACCTGCCGGTGGTGGTAATGGAGACTGCGGAATAGATTTTTATAACCAGAGAATGCACAGCTCTGGGAACCAGTCTGGAGTCTTGCTCTCCATCGATCTGTCTGCCTTCCCTATACAACTATAAATTCTTTGACGCCAACATATTGAGTCAATAAATGTTAGATGAATCAATCTCTGTGAAATACACTTATGAATATTTTGGTCAGTAGTTTTAGACATTTTAAAGAACAGTATGAGGGTGAGTTTAAAGTGGGTCAGCTTGGTTAGGCTGAACTATATTTTTCAGAATTTCTTTGTTTCTGTTTAGGGACAGCCACAAAAGAGATCCTGAGAACTGAGCATGGTGGCTATGCCTGACAGTCTATCACTTGAGAGGCAGAGGCAGGAGGATCAGGAATTTAAGGTCATCCTCAGCTACATAGTGAGAACATGGCTAACCTCGGCTACATGAGACAGAGAGGGAGATGGAGATTCCAGACTCAGGGCAATTTTCAAGTAGTATGCAGCAGTCATTTTGCAGCCTACAGACATTGTTGGTCTGCTGACTCACTTGTGTGATGGATGACAGCACAAAATAACTTTAAGGAAAATTAGAAAATTGTTTATTCTGAGTCATAATCTAAATATGATTGATTATGGCCCAAGAATACAAATTCCAGTTACCCTGAACAACATGTCCTGAAATGAAAACTTTTACATAAATATTTACAAGCCAAGAAGCAAAGGGTGTCATAAATCAATGCATTCAACAAATACCTTGGTGATGATGTTAGGTAGGTGGGATATACAAGACAGGGAACTCTTTCCCATAGGTTTCAGGTGTCATCCAGAGTTGCTGAAGGTGGTGATCTGCTAGTCTTAATAATACACTCCAAGTGGTCCATTGCCAAGTAATCATAAGGATGTCAGTTCATATCCAAAGGCTAAAGATAGATGAATAATTTTCTAAAAGGCCAAAGATATCCCAAGATAATTTTGGCTCTGGACATTTAACATTCCATCTCTTTATAATCCCCATGTTCTACTATGCTGGAGTCAAACATTCTGCAGGATCTTTAACATAGATACAGCTTTATGGGGATATAAATACTTCAATTATCAACATTCTCAAAGAGTTAAGAGAAAATAATGGCCTGGAAATATAGCTCAAGGATAAAGTACTTGCCTAGTATGTCCTATGTTCAATCTCTGGCAACTGTCTCTGACACTCCCACACACAACACACACATACACACACACACACACACACACACACACACACACACACACACACACA
>CABHPR010134817.1:19300-53511 GCA_902168415.1 Peromyscus melanophrys
CACACACACACACACACACACACACACACACACACACACACACACACTCACACACACACACCAAAAATGTTGTACTCATGAAACAAGACAAGAACACTATAATCAAACATTCAGAAAACAACCAAGATCTCTTGGCCCCAGGCATTGGAGGCCAACATGGGCAGCATAGCAAGATTTTATTTCCAGCAGTCAAGAATGTATTCAATGACCACATTAAATACAGTCTTTAGGAATTCAAAAATATTTTAGAATTGTTAAATTAAATTTGACCAAACCCACCATGGTGCATAACCAACTGTAACCTAACTTAATGTGGAAACAAACTGCAACTTAACAATATATTCTTATGACAAGCAACTGAGTCTCCACCCATTATAGCAGCTTAACTTTCAGCAAATCATAGGATACAACCTGCTTAGATATCTTTAAAAGGCAAACACTAAAATGTAGTCAAATCTAGCTATTTTTATGCATCTACTCCCTTTTCCTTTCCTTTTTTCTTTTGTTTAGTTTTGGTTTGGTTTCATTTTGTTTTTCAATACAGGGGTTCTTTGCATAGCCTTGGCTACCCTGGAACTAGCCCTGTAGACCAGGCTGGCCTCGAACTCACAGGGATCCACCTGTCTCTACCTCCTGAGTATCGGGATTACTCTGTTCTATTATGTTTTCTATAAACACTGCCTGCCCACCCTCCTGGGTGGAGCTCTCTAAACTTGTATTGATTCAGGGTGCTGCCATTATATGAATTCTGTCTCTGCTGATGATAAAACTTTTACTAAATTTAGTTTCTCTAAAGTTTTTTTTTCTTTTTACAGAATTACTTAACATGAACTTAGGTTCATGTTAAGTATTATTAATAGAATAATATTACTAGGTAATATTAATAGAAAGGTGCTGGGGAACTAGTTCAGCCACAGATCAGTTTTCTAGCATTCATGAGGCCCTTAGTTCAGTCCCCAGCACCTCAGAGAAAGCAAAGCAAATGAAAGAAAAGAGCAAGAAATAGAAGTCTTTCTGAAAATATAGATTAAGAAATCACATTTTCTCTTTGGCACTTTTTGCTTGCTCTGATGAAATCGACTTCTGCATTCTGAGCTTTGCTATGAAGAGGCATATATATATATATATATATATATATATATATACACCTAAGGGTGGCTTCCAACTAACAGCCAGCAAGAAACAGAGACTTCCCAACAACCAGATGATTGAATTTGGAAGTGGCTGTCTTTTGGTAGAAACTGAGGATGACTGTGGTCCCAGCAGATACCTTGATAGCAACATATAGAAGAACCAGAACCAGGCATACTCATCAAGCCAGCAGAGGTACTCAAGAGGTACTCAGCTAAGCTACACTTGAATTTCGGGTGCATAACAGGGGCATAATAAAAGTTATGTAAGCACATACAAGACATAATATATCTTTTTGGATTTTTTTAAATTTGAGAACAAAATTTTTTGAGACAGGATAAAATTTGATCATATTCTAGCTCAGGGTAACCTGGAACTTGTTGTAACCTCAGCCAACTTAAAATTATTGATCCTGCTTCAGCTTCCTGAATGCTGGGGTTACAGTTGTCCACCACCGTGTGTATAGTGTTTGTTGTTTTGAGTTGCTAAATTTGAGGGGAATTTGTTATGTAGCCATAGATAACTAATACAATGATCATGGATGATTACTAATCTCAAGCCAGTTGAGCTCTATTCAGAATTTACAAATGACATATGATATCTTATTACAGATTCATGCCCTGAGCAAATAAATACAGAGAAAATAGGGAGCATCACACTTGGACTATTCTAAATGGTGTAAATTTTGTTCTTTTCTCTCTGTCTGTCAAAATGTGCTATGGAATAAGTTTCTCCAAAGAAAAAGATAGGCTCCCATGAATCCTGAACTAGCACTAAGGCTGAGAATCTTAAAGCCTTGAAGAAAACTTATCAGGCTGGTGAGCTGGTTCAGCGGGTCAAGTGTGTGCTATGCAAGCATGAGGATGCAAGCTTGGATCCCCAGCACCCATGGAAAAGCCAGGTGTGGCAAGGTCAGCGAGAGACCCTATCAAAAACTAAATCAAGTTGACAGAGGAAGATAACCAAAGTTGACCTTTGACCTCCATACATTGTACACATAGTCAATGCATACATGCCACAAAAAAGAATTGGAAAACGTGTTTGTCTGTGATAAGACTTTCCTAAGAATTTTCATAAATGAATAATTTACAGTGTATCAAGATTCCTAACCCTGAGTGACATGTATAATTATTAAGGTTGTATTGTGTAGGTATGTATGTTGTGGGAGAATTGTTTGCACTGCCACTCTGATGTGCCAATGAAGCCACCTTGAATCAAGGATTGTCAGGGATTGGCTGACAGGGATTATCCATAGAGATGTTGGAGGACTGAGGAAGTCAGATAGAGATGATAGGAAGAGAGAAGGAGAGGCTGAGGGGAATTTCAGGGGCTTTTAGATTGAGAAACCATGAAGAGTAGGGTCTGCCAGTTGCCCCTCTGCTGTTCCTTGGATTTATCAGCTTTTTAACCTCAATTTCTGACTCCTGAGTTTTTATTAATACTAGTAAAATTTAGGCAAACATTACATATGTAGGACTGCCTACAGTATAAGTTAGTTACAAAGAACTGTGAAAAACCATGACCCCTCTACCTTGAGGATTAGCCTTGGTTCTGAACATACATACATACATACATATATATATATATATGTATATGTATATATGTTGCTCTTTTACTTTACTTTTTGATACATTTGTATAGTGTTGCACTGGTCATATAATTAATACTTTTCTTACATGTTGAGGAAATAACTTCCATGAAAATAATGACAACTATGCTATTAGATTGCAGCTCAAGGATTTCTATGTGAAAAAAAACCCGAGTTCTATAGAGCTGTTTGGGACTGGGGAATGTAGCCAGCATGGCAGAGTGCTTCCTTAGCGCTCACAAAACTCTGTGTTTGATCCCCAGCACAGCATAAAACTGAGCATGATGGTGCACACAGCTAATCCTAACACTGGAAAGTTGGAGGCAGGAGAATAGGAAGTTCAAGATCTTCAGCTACGTAGCAAATTTGAGGCCAACCTGGGTTCCAGGAGGCCCTATCTCAATAAAGAGCCTGCTTTTGTAGTTTCTAGACAGAAATATTTTATATTGTGATCGATGTTTCATATGTGTTTAAGGACTCAAAAATATTAAAGACAAGCAAATCAAGCACATATCTGAGACACTGAGGCAGGAAGATTGCTATGAGTTCAAGGACAACCTAGACTGCAAAAATGAATACCAAACCAGTCAGGGTTGCATAGGGAGATTCTGTCTCTAACAAACTAAATGAATAATAAGTTAAACCAAAAAATTAATTTAAGGCCTGCACTAGCAGTGGTACCTAAACAAATGAAAGCAAGCAGATAAGATTTCATGTAGGAACTAGTGTTTTTGCCAGCTCAAAGATGTTACCACTCATTGAGACAATGGAGGGGCTCAGTAGCAGGATAGTTGCCTACCATGCCCAATGCTCTGGTTCACTTTTTTCTTTTTATTGTGATGCTCAGGAACAAATGCCTCACACATGCTAGGCAAAGGTTCTATCACTAAGCCCAGCAAGACACTGGGTTAGGTCTCCAAGAACCACAATGTGGCTATGGTAGACGATAAAATTGATTGTTTTCTTCAACACTCATAGATTCTTATTAGGAATGAACTCCTGTAATTAAAGAGTAAGCATAATAAGAAAAATAGACAGTTTTGTGAACAAGATATTCCATATAGGAGTCACTCTAGTAGTTCTCAAACAAATTGTCTTGAATGGTAGCTTACAAAGCATCTTTAAAAACAACTAGTGTTGCCAGGTGGTGGTGGCTCACACCTTTAATGCCAGCACTTGGGAGGCAGAGGCAGGCAGATCTCTGTGAGTTCAAGGCCAGCCTGGTCTACAGAGTGAGTTCCAGGACAGGCTCCAAAGCTATACAGAGAAACCCTGTCTCAAAAAACAAAAACGAAACAAAAAAAACAAAAAAACCTACTGCATTTTCAGCTGTGCATGTTGACACATATCCATTATCCTAGCTCTCAGGAGGCTGAGGCAGGAGCATCATGAGTTTGAGGCTGGCCTGAGCAGAAGTAAGACAGGGAAAACTGAGGGAACATAGAGAAAGGTAAGAATCCTATTATCCTTCTAAATCTGGCTTATATCTCTTGCTGACTGAGGATCCAGAATTTTGATAGAATTGACCACACCATATCAAAGACTTACTGCAATAGAACTACATTTATGTGTTGAGATACAAATAAGAGTACTAAAACTGATAATAGTTCATGCTAAAGATCAAAATATATGTCATTATGAACTCCTATGACATTGATTTTAGCTTTATTAGCAATCCTTTCTTATCAATAAATCTGAACAAGGAACCCCATAGACCATTATACAATCTCATTTATAAGGTGGCCTTGAACACCTGATCCTTCGGTTGCCACTCCCTGAGTTCTACCTAACCACACCCTGTTAGGCAGTTGATCTGACTTTACTGCTGTGGGAGTTTTAAGACAGGATTTCATGTAGCCCAGCTGTGCCAGGAGCTAACTGAGGCTGGGGGATAACTTTTAACTCCTGCTCCCACCTCTGGAGAAAGAGATTACAGACCCATGTGCCATTACCCTGATTTACAGAATGTTGAGGAATTGAATCAAGGACCTTTGATATGCTAGGCAGGCTCCAGACTCACTCTGCTAAGAAATTCTTTCAAATTAAAAAAAAAAGGAACCAATTCACCTCTTAATTCTGAAGTGTTTTATGTAATCTTTAAACCTAGTTATACATTACATCCTTTGAACAACGTAACTTCAAAAGCCATAAAATCACACGGGTAGCTATTTAAATGTGTATCTTTTTTATGTATGCACTCAAGTCTGTCTCTTTGAGTCTGTAAACTCAATAAACTCCAATTCTGCTTCACACTGACTCAACCTGAATTTCTGAGGCATAAGTCAAAACTCTGATTTACTCCCCAGGCTGCTAAAAGTTACAGCATGCAGCTGTGTCTCTGTCCCAGCAGCCCACTGGCAAATGGAAAAGGAATATAAGTCTATATGAGCAGTACTTGGGGGAAGCTATACCTGTAAATCAAATGTAGGTAAAGCTTGTTCATCTAGATTCTTCTTGTACCACTGTTCTTCTAATCTGAAGTTTCTGCTACCTGCCCAAATCTCACCAAGAAAAAAAAAACAAATACAAGTAGAGATTGATGGGAGAATCAGTTTTTTAATCAGAATTCAGCCTGAGGCAAATGTGATAGACCTTCCACCTCAAAGATTCCCCCATTCTCAAAAAGGGATGTATCTCAAGGTTTTTCTTATGGAATGGTGGATTTGGGGCAGCAAATGCGGCCCTATATGAATGTGTATTGTTGACACAAGCATGACCATGTCAAAGTCCCCAATATTCCAGACCCATAGTAATGGCAAGATCTTCTATGGTTTGGGCTCAGGGGGCTGGAAAGACCTTCCCCTGGTCAGAGTACAGATGTTGATGAACTAACTGTTGACCTTGAGCCAAAAAAAAGAATATGTTCAGAAAATTGTCAGCCACAGCTTCCTTCTCCTGGGTGAGAGGGCCAGGCAAATATCATCATTACTGGCTCTTAATAGCCAAGAACTATTAACTTAATAGCTAAGAACTTAATATTTAAGAACTAGGCCTCAGTTCACAAACAAAGGGTAATTCAAACACCAATGCCCCTGACAGTAAGGACAAGGAGAATTGCATGTACCGTGTATGCCTGGGCCAACTCCCCCCCCCCCAGGTACCTTAAGGCAATAACCAAATAAGGACAAGGCCTGGGACTTGACCAGACTTGCCCAAGAATGGAAAGCTATAGCCTTAGCTCACCCCTACTAGACCTAACCAATTAGAGATGTACTAATACGATTGCAATTTGCATAAGCCAATCCTAGGTAGAATGATCACACTGCTTTTAGAATTCCTTTAGTTGTGTGTAAAAGAGCCTGCAAGCTTTTCTTGGAGGTTGCCATTTTTGCCTTTTTGTTGAATACGCAGCACCAGCATGCTGGTACCTTCTCAAGATAATAATATGATTGCATACACGGATGGTGGTCTTTTGTGGGACATCTCCATGACCCTAACACTGGGATCACTGCAGTCTGAGACTACTCTCCTACAGAGACCTTCTACTGACATTAGTTAACTCACCTCCTCATTCACCTGTATGTTAAAAAAGGAGCTGAGGCTTCAGGCTGCTGCTTCATTTCCATCAGATTATATAGCTCACCTGACCCCAGCTCTTCTGTATGTGTGTCTGTCATTTTTTCATTCCCCTTTACCCCAGTCAAGGCAATATGAAAGTGTTCAGGTAGAGGCAGTGTATGGAAAATCCCAGTTCATTTTTCCAGAATGTAGTGAAGTTGTTTGTCTCTGGATCCATTCAGGTCTTTTCTTTGACAGTTTGCTAGTCAAAGTTATCTCTCATCTTCTTTTTTAAATGTCAGCTTCAAGCCAGGCCTCCTGTGATGCCATTAAGCACACCAGCTTTGTAAGGGAAAGTGATAAAGGTTGGGAGGAGGAAGGCGTGGCAGGGAGGAAAGCTGAGATAACAAGACCGTTTACATTGCATATCAAACCAAATGTGAGGGAAAGGTAAGCTATTTCTTCCTGGCAAGGCACAGCTTATTTCTCATATATTCTTATTTTCATCTTCAGGTCAAGTAGGGTCCAATGTTGTCTTTGTTCTTCCTAGAGAAAGGGGTAGAGTGTCTTTAGTCTTTGGAAATCTGTATACTGCATTTAGTCAAAGAGGAAGGCAAAAGAGATCTCCTGCATCTGTTTCTCCTTAACTGCCTTCATCTTGTTAGTGGTAAAGGGATAGAGACACAGCTCTACACTGCCACCCTCACTAGCTTGAGAAATCCCCCTAGACTTTGTGGCTTTGCTATTCAGTTGTGCTGGAATTCTTGCTACTCTCCTAGCAAAGGTCTTCAACCAGATTCCAGCCTCAGAGGTTTTTTTCTGTTTCCCATGGCTCCAAGATTTTTTCTGTTTTTTTTTTTATACTGACTCATTATCCCCTTCTGATAGATAAACTACCTTTCTATCATGTCTCAAGCTCAACCACCCTTTGGATTTGGGAGAGGAATATTTTGTACTTCCCATAACAAGCTGCATTGTATTCCAGGCCTGTTGAATGTATTGATGGTATCTATGAAAGAATGATGAGATTTGGGTGGCATTCAGATATTTCTGTGTCGGGATCCTATAGGAGAGTCAACCTGTGGATCCTGTAGGAGCAAAAAGAAAAATTTCCTCTGCCACCTGAAAGTTCACTGCAATGAAATGACAACACGTTAAATAGAAAGGACACCACTTTCTCAACAACAATGGAAACATGCACAGATTAGGAGAGCTAGATGAAGCTGGAGAATTGAAGGTTACATACTTTTCTTCACAGAGAAGAGGAAGGTCTTGAGGGACTTTAAATGGCTATTAAGGAAATTAATAGATACAGGGACAGAAACTAGCTTGCAAAACAATTCCCGTTGGCATTTGAATGAGCCCTTGGGACTGACAGCATCTAGAAACAAAGTCTGTCTCAAATAGGCACAGTCTGCTTTTCTGAGACTTCCCAGTGGAGATGGAAGACAACTGTGCTCCCTTCTGTGACTGTACCCTTAATGCAAATTTAAAAAATTACAGAGAGAACCTCTTTGCAATGGTCAGTGATAATCTTTAGGATATTTTCAGAGCCCTGACACTAGTAATGGAGGTCATAAGAGTACATGAATTCATTAGTCAAAGGGTATGGAGTGATCAAGACCCAAGGGTAAAACATTGACATACAAAAGAATATCCAGAAACAGGTAGAAGAAAAGCTATCAGAGATAATCAGAGCTAAATTCAAGAGTATGGCATGCTGGAAGTGAAGGGAAAGGAGTACTTTAGGGACAGAAGGAATTCTGAGTACTGGAGAAAGCTAAATAATATGCCAGCCAAGATATGTTAAACAGATTAGCAAAGGCAGGTAGAACAGAGTAGTAACTAGCAATAGGCTACACTTTAGGAAACTCAGAAAGTTTGGCTATGGAAAGGGACTGAGAAAGCAACTAAGAAAGAAAATGAGAATGAATTGAAAAAACACCAGGTGAAATAGGATGGGACTACAAAAGCCTTTTCTGAAAGGATGATAAATGGCACTGGTGGCAACGCTGGTTACCGCGTGGAAAAGTCATGAGCCACAGCCACAACTACCTAGTTACAGAGAGCTTTATTAGGAGGAAGAGGGGGGTGGGGTACAAGAGAACCAGGCCTGGGAAAGAGCACATGCAGAGGGCAGAGAGAAAGATGGGAGGAGAGCAGAGCAGAGCAGAGAGAGGGTAGGGTCTGCATCCAGCTTTTTAAGGGCTCCCATTACGGAGCTACACCACGCATGCGCTGATTGCATGACCATGGTGTGTGCACATAGTCACCAACAAACACTGATGACATAAGCAAAAGGTAAGTCATGTAGCTAGAGTGAGGGCAGAATTCTAACATTTTCTTCTGCTTTTTTTTCCTGTTTTGTCTTAGTAGGATAAACATGAGCTGCAAGACCCAAAGTTACAAGTTTTAATTACTGTGCCTAAGAGATCCATAAAACAAAAATGCCTCTGATCTGTAAGTCCCTTGCCCCAGGACAGGTACTTCCTGAGATGCTGGAGGCTGTTGTTCATGTAAGATAATAAGCCACATGTTTTCATTTCCTTAAACAAGTTTGACCCAACTGCAGTGGATGTGCTTGATTATAAGTAGGCAGGCAGTACATAGGCAGGAAGTATGTCAGAATGTATGCATGCTCCCATTGGATGAAGGCAGCAGGTACATAGCTCATGGCCATTTTCTGGGAACCCTGGAATGGACCTGGCCAGAGTCCATCATCCTGGCCAATATTTAAAGTTTGCTTCAAATTTGGCTCAAAATTGTGACAGTAGCCTTATTCTTACCCAGTGGGATTGACAGAACATATTTACAATTTTTTGGAAAGGAAAGTTTAGAAATAAAATGGTTGACAAATAAAAGCAAAAGATAAAAAGCTAGGGGCTAGTGTAGTTTTTTTTATTTTATTTTATTTTATTTTATTTTATTTTATTTTATTTTTTACTCTTTGTGGACCCAGCACCTAGCTCCAAAATAAATACATGCAGATTTTTTTCTTACTTATTTTTATTTATGAATGCCTGGCCTTAGTTTGCCTTGTTTCTAGCCAGCTTTTCTAACATAAATTATCCTGTTTGTCTTTAACTACATTTTACCTTTAGGCTTTTTACCTTTCTTTAGTCTATGTATCTTTCTTTACTTCTTAGTTTGTGCCTGGCCATGAGGCTGGCCCCTGGTGTCCTCCTCTCCTCCTTTTCTCACCCCTCCCTCTCCTCTCAAGCCTACAGGTCTCCTCCTATTTATTCTCTCTGCCTGGCAGCCCTGCCTATCACTCTCTCCTGTCCAGTTAGCTATTGACTGTTGAGCTCTCTATTAGACCATCAGGTATTTTAGACAGGCAAAGTAACACAGCTTCACAGAGTTAAACAAATGCAACATAAAAGAATGCAACATACCTTTGCTTCATTAAACAAAGTTTGCACAGCATGAACAAATGTAACACATCTTTAACTAATATTCCACAACAGGCTAGGGAGATGGCTCATACTCTAAAGGCCCTTGCTATACAAACCTAGTGATCTGAGTTCATCCTTATAAAGGTGGAAGGAGAGAACTGATTCCACAAAGCTGTCCTCTGATGCCACATGTGTACCTGCATGCTTTCCCTCACACATGTATAACACACACACACACTCACACACACACACACACACACACACACACACACACACACACACACTACAACATTTGTATTTGAAATCAAATATTGTCTCTATATCAACTGCCTTCACAGCAAATTTTGTTAATTGTTTTGGAATTCTTCACTCTTGGCTGTGTAAGAAACATTTAATATAGCCAGATGGTAGTGGCGCACGCCTTTAATCCCAGCACTCAGGAGGCAGAGCCAGGCAGATCTCTGTGAGTTCAAGGCCTGGTCTACATAGTGAGCTCCAAGACAGGCACCAAAACTACATGGAGAAACACTGTCTCAAAAAACCAAAAAAAAAACAAAAAACAAAAAACAAAAACAAAAACAAAAAACATTTAATATTAGTCTTGGCATCAAAAACTAGAAAACTTTTGTTTATGACAAGAAATTTAAATATTTTTATCTCTTCCACCTTCTAAAACTTTTTAAAATATAAGACTTTTATTTATTCAAATTTTTATCTCTTTCACTTGGTAAGACCTTTATTCAAGTGTTTTTTATTTTTTGAAATTAATTGTAATTATACCATATCCCCTCCTCCAGTTGCTCCCATGTACACCACCCTTGATCTCTATCAAATTCATGGGCTCATTTTAATTGTTGTTACCTATATTTTTATATATGTATTCTTTAACACATAGGAACGACTTATCCAGTCTGCATGTTCCCTGTAAGCATATGTTTTAGGACTGGCCGTTTGGTATTGGCTATCTAATTGCTGTTTCTCCCTGGGGAAGACTGTTTCTCTCACTCTCAGCAGTCCTTCATTGCCTATAGATCTTTGTCTAGAGTGGAGGCCCTGTGAGATTTCCCACTGCCATGTTAGCATGTCTATTGTTGCAAATGTTTTAATCTTCCCCCACCAAGTTATATACAAAGGCCCTGCTGCATTTTGGGAACATAAGTGACTTAAATGGCTTATGCCTGCATGCTTTCCTTCATTTCCTTTGTGCTAATTCTTTTAAAACTATCCAATCATAAAAGACTGTGAGGTCCAACCTCAGCCTATAAAAAAAGGCATAATCACCCCCTGCATTGGAACAAAAACCAAGTGAACTTCTTGTCCTGGTGCACTTGTGAATAGCATATTCCTCTGATCAGAAGTAAAGTTTTGCCATTTTGAGACACATTCATTGGAATGGTGGTCTCTTTCTTTGTAACCAGGAACTTATTTCTAAAAGCTATCAATAGACTTCAAAAAGACTCTGTGGTAAAGGACTCCTTCTTTCCATGTCCACAGAATTTCCCCTGCTTTCCATCCTCTCTTATACAGAAGGGGAAAAGAAGGTATGGAAGAAGAGGGGAGAACTAGGGTGGGGAAGGGAGAGACACACAGACACAGACACACACATGGGAGAGAGAGACAGAGAGGAGGGAGGGAGAGGGGGAGGGGGAGGGGGAGGGGGAGGGAGAAGAGGAACAAAACAAAGAAGCAAGAATGGTAAGAACACTACAAGGAGAAAAAGTTGAGTTGCCTAGACTCTCCTTCAACTGGAAGGAGTGAGGAGGAAAAGGCTGCTGCTGCAGATACTGACAACGCCTCCTAGATTTAATGATAGGGAGTTGAGAAGAGTTTGTTATCCAGGCCTCATAAAAGTAAAAATAGCCAGGCAGTGGTGGCAGAGACAGGCAGATCTCTGAATTCTCAAGGCTAGCCTGGTCTACACAGTGAGTTCCAGGACATCTAGGCCTACATAGAGTGACCTTGTCTCAAAAGAAAAAAAAGAATAAAAAGAAATTCAAAGGTACAGACGTATAAGACACAAGTAATAGTAATAACTGATCATGGAAGTTCATTTCATTTATCTAGCACTTTAATATATTTTATGAGGATACTTTAATGGAAAATATTGTCTTAACTTTATGAGAAGGTGAGAAGTAATACAAGGTTCCTCTGCCTTGGAAAATGATGACAACACTGTCACCTCTCAAAGCAATCCCTCCTCTCACAGACCTGAAATTCATAATCTTCCTACCTCATTCTCTTCAGTACTGAGAAGACACAACACTGTGTAAAGCACTTCTCTCTCTCTCTCTCTCTCTCTCTCTCTCTCTCTCTCTCTCTCTCTCTGTCTGCCTGCCTGTCTGCCTGCCTGTCTGTCTGTCTGTTTCAGGGCTGGATGCAGAACCAGGACCTCGTGGATGGTAGACAAGTGTTCTGCTGTTGAGCTCTAGAAGGCACTAGTGCTCTTTACCAGAACCAGTGCAGTAGCACTCTGTTTTCCTCATGCTATCCTTGTCCCCTTTAACCCACACTTCCCATAGAAGCTATAACATAGATTAGACCATTAAGGTCCCCTTCTGAAAACTTTACAATGGTTTCTAACTGCTCAGAAATAAATAAAACCCCAGATGCTAGACATTTATGGCAAGATTCTACAGGGACATTCTCTTGCTCACCTGTAGAAGAAAATTAACTTTTTTAAAGCTTCATCAGTTTTTGGTTCCAATGGACCGTATAACAAAAGGCAGATTAGCAAAAGAAAAACTACCACGTTATTAATGCATGCAGTGTGCTGTACTTGGAGAAAATCATAAGGAAAAGTACCAAAGGGTTGGGTGCAGTGGCCCACACTTATAATCTAACACTCAAAAGCTGAGGCAGAAGAATCACTGTTTCAAGGAGAGGCTCACTGTGAGACTGATGAGTGAGAGAGGTGGGGGGGGAGGTAATGCAAAATACAGGAATGGTTGGTCAGTGGGGTCTCATAACCCTCAAATATGACAAGCTATCACTTTTGCTGTTTGTTAGCCTCCAGACCTTGATGGTGAGAACCTATTGCTGAAGACACTGCATACTTGAGTCATAGAACATGACTCAAGAACATACTTCGGGCCTGGAGAGATGGCTCAGTGGTTAAGAGCACTGACTGCTCTTCTAGAGGACCCAGGTTCAATTCCCAGTACCCACATGACAGCTAACAACTGTCCGTAACTCCAAGATCTGACACTCTCACACAGACATACATGCAGGCAAAGCACCTATGCAAATAAAATAAAAATAAAGTAACTATTAAAAAAAAAGAACATAGTTCTTGTTCTCATGGAATGTAGTCAAAGAAATCATGTTAGTTGTTACCAGGAAACTTTGCCCCCACTAGCTACCTTTAATGGTGCTAAAAGGCACTATGCATACTACTGGATGAGAAAAGTCATCATCAAGCATATCAAGTGTGAATTCTGGAAAGTATAGTATTGACTAGCCCAGCAAGATATGCCAACTATTTCAAAAGTGGTGCAAACGGTTGGGAGTAACCAATCACTTTCTGCTCTGAGTTACAACTCACCTGACCAGCTGGAACTCATTCTTGACACAGTTACTTAGGTCTTCTAAAAAGTTGTCTTTTAAATATAAGAAAGCTAATTATACAAGAAAAGGCATGTGTTAACTATTGTCAGGTCTAAGAGTGGAAAACAGATACAAGTTTCTCAGAGAAAGAATACCACAACCAGGTAAGAACCAGTGAGTTTGAATACTCCTATTTGAATTTGGAACAGTTACTGTCAGCTCTCAGACACCTAGTGATGAGAGCAGGGAAACAGTACCTCTGAGTGGTGAGGGGGCTACTTCTTCATTTGCATATGAAAGACACATTGCTAGAGTGCCTCCAGGAATCAAAGCATCAAAGCCCATGATGGGAAAGAATTCAGTACAATAATGCATGTAGTAGGAAAGAAGAAAGGAAGACTGACTGAAAGAAGAGGAACCAGCTGAACTAAAGAAGGGAAGTAGAGTACTGTAGTGGGGGAAGATATGGGGCAAGAGAACAAAACATAATAACACATTTATATGCAAACTAAGTGGTTTCTTTTGTATTGACTTGTATGCTAATTTAAAAACAATTAAAAATATACTAATAATGCATGAAAAATACTGGCTTTGAACTCTACTTACACAGAATCTTCAGAAAATAATAATTTTGTAGAGAAATGACAGAAACTAGAGTCAAGTTTGGTAGCACACACTTGTAATCGAAGCACTCTGGAGGTGGGTGCAGGAGAATCAGGAGTTCAAGGCCATTCTGAACTGCATAGTGAGTTCAAAGCCAGCCTAGGCTAGATGAGGTCCTGTTTCAAAAATCCAAAAGACATGTTGCCTCGTAACTGCAATTCAGTACTAAACAGAAGATGCAGTAGGATCTGCTGCAGATTTAAGGACAGCCTGATGTATATAGCCAAAGTTCTAAGTCAGTCAGGACTACATTAAAGACCCAAACTCAAAAAAGACAACCCAGAGCCAGAAAAACTAATGTCACATATTCTCTCTCATATGAAGCTCCTGGCTCCAAATCTTTAGGTGTGAGTACATACCCTGGAGTAATTGAAGAAACCAGGTAAGTAAAAAGGTACTATTTCCAGAGTTGGCAGTAGAGGGGAGGAGCAATAGAGAAGGAATTACAAGCTATTGATGGGAGAAATGGAAAAACGGGGGTGTTCTAATTAGGGAGGGAAAGGGAGATAAACACAGAAGAAGGAGAGAGAGGGTAGATAGTCCAGTAAGAATATCTAGAAAAGTCATAAAGAACACTACCTACCTACAAATATACCAGCCAACGGTGAAACATATAAGCCTCTGTATACATATATGGTTTTAAATGAAAATTTCCATCTCGGATGACAACGCTTCATCTAAGAGGACCATCTAACAAAACCCCCAACACCAGGTATGAGAAGACCTCTTGAATTGTTCATCACGGTCATTCAAGAGACTCCCAAAACATTACAGACTATTGCTATTGTCTCTGCTTGCCCCAGAGGTAGAAGATAAGTCCTATTGCTGAAGACTATACACTTGAGGAATAGTACCCAGAGCCCCCCCATCAGGAACTGACCTGAATGCCTTGTTCCTGAAGACCAGCTTTCATGATACCAGAAGGTACCATGCAAGCTTCCAAAGGAGGGAGGCAACCAACAGTCCCACTCAGCCCATGGACCAACCACACCAATTACCAGCATGGTTTGATAACTCTAAGGGTACAGTAGTGGCATACCTTAGTGCTAACCAACAGATCTCTAATTAGACTTAAGACCCAAGACCCACTGAACAAGAGGGAGATCATTCCTAGTATTAGAAATCTAGCCAATTACCCAGGGCTAGTGAAAGTCATGGATCTTAGAGGAAGATCTACAATTGCCACTTTACTAAAGCTACATAATCTCTAACTACATTCTAAATATTTGTCCTTATTATATCCACCGGTAAGTGTAGTCCTCACCCCTTATCAAGGAATTTTCTCTTTGTAATAGATGGAGACCAACACAGAAAACCACAAGCAATCAAAATGCAGAGTAGCGTAGCCCAGTCCCAATGGATACATCTACAAAAACATGTCTGCACCTAAGTGTCAGAGAATATTGGTTCTTTATTTTCATCATGTGGGTTCCAGGGATTGAATTTAGCTCCTCAGGATCAGCAGCAAGCACCTTCACTTACTAAGCCATCTCACTGGCCCTTGCTGCTTCATTATTGTTTTTCAAATTATTTATTTAGTTCTTTTCCTTCCTCCTTCCCTCCATCCCTCCCTTTCCTTCCTTCCCTCTCTACCTCCCTCCCTCCCTCCTTCCTTTCTTCTTTCTTTCCATCTTAGATATTTCACCCAGGACCTTGCACATACTAGGCAAGTACTCCACCACTGCACTATATACCATCCTTAAATTTATTTTTAACTGATACATGAAGCATACAAATTGTACATATTAGTGGGTGTTCTGGTTAGTTTTTTTTCTTCAACCTGACTCAAACCTAGGCACATCTGGGAAGAGGAATTTCCTCTGTTGCACTGACCTGATGGCAAGTCTGTGGGGATTTTTTTTGATTAATGATTGATGTGGGAGGTCTAATACCACTGGGAGGGGTGGCACCCCTGGGCAGGTAGTCCTGAGTTATGTAAAAAGAAATCTTGAGCAAGCCACGGGAGCAAGCCAGTAAGCAGTGTTCCTTTACAGCCTCTGCTTCAGTTCCTGCTCTTTCCGCCCGTGTTTCTTTTGATCATATAATATTTTATTACAGAAACACAAAGCAACCTAGAACAATGGGAAAATACATGTTGCTTTGTGTCACAGAAGCATTTTCGGGCACAACAGAGGCCGGGCGGTGGTGGCGCACGCCTTTAATCCTAGCACTCCGGAGGCAGAGGCAGGCGGATCTCTGTGAGTTCAAGGCCAGCCTGGGCTACAGAGTGAGTTCCAGGACAGGCTCCAAAGCTACACAGAGAAACCCTGTCTCGAAAAACCAAAAAAAAAAAGTCAACAGAGTCTCTTTGGGAAGCATTTTTAACATCCTACATATTTAAACTTAAACTATATGAACAATATTCAATTTTTTGTTTGTTTGGTTTTGGTTTTTCAAGACAGGATTTCTCTGTGTAGCTCTGGCTATCCTGGAACTCACCCTGTAGTCCAGGCTGGCCTCACACTCAGAGAACCTGCCTGCCTCTGCCTCCTGAGTGTTAGGATTAAAGGCTTTTGTTGTTTGTTTGTTTGTTTGTTTGTTTGTTTGTTTGTTTGTTTGTTTGAGACAGGGTTTCTCTGTGTAGCCCTGGCTGTCCTGGAACTCTCTCTGTAGAGCAGGCTGGCCTCGAACTCTGAGATCCTACCTGCCTCTGCCTCCTGTGTGCTGGGATTAAATTCAAGTGCAATCATGCCTGGCTTTAAGAATGATGTTCTTTATTTTTTTTTATTTTTTTGGTTTTTTGAGACAGGGTTTCTCTGTGTAGCTTTGCGCCTTTCCTGGAACTCACTCTGTAGCCCAGGCTGGCCTCGAACTCACAGAGATCTGCCTGCCTCTGCCTCCCGAGTGCTGGGATTAAAGGCGTGGATGTTCTTTATTAAAGCAACTTAATTTTTAAAAGTAATTCCAAACATTTGAATAACTTTGTTCTATATATTTTAATCACGCCAGTAGTTCAAATTTCAAAAATATGAGAATATATATGTGCTTTCTTTTTAAAAGACAGTGTATTCATTTGACAAAGTGTTACATAATCTTTAAAAGGTGATAATGAGTTCATAAAAATTTGGAAAATGTTCATAATTTACTGTGAAAGTGAAAGATACATACATTCTGTAGTTACTCTCTGTCCTTGAGGAGAAAATTTCTCCTCCAGCTTGTAAACAAGCATGTTCTATATTTGCACTTAAACTCCTTTTTCTCCCATTAAGATACTGGAAAAGAAACATATTGTCTAGGCAGGAAGGATGGCTCAGTGGGTAAAAATACTGCCTGCCACCAAGCCTAATGAGCTTAGTTCTAACCCAAGGACCCACATGGTGGGTAGAGGGAACTCCAAAAAGTTATCCTCTAACTTCTACATATGTACCATGGTACATACACACAAATGAATATTTTTCTAAAAGAAAAGATATCATCTGTATTAGTTTTACTTAGTTTTAAGATGCTCTATATATTAGATGCAATTTATCTATATTAGTTTACCTAGTATTTGGATGGTTTAATGACAATTTGAGTAGAAAGTAATACATAAGTAGGTAAAACTTTGTCCTACTGTGCTGCACTTTCCAAGAATTTAGGGCTTTTATACAGATCATTGCTCTTTTTGCTGTAGAAAATGCAGTAAGACTATTTACTGAACTGCCAAAGGGATTTTGCTTCAATAACACATGACCCATGAAGTCATCAGCAATAAAGCCCAAGGATGTTCTGTATCAGTATCCATGAGGCTTAGCACTGCACATCAAGCTGTGTGTCATTAACTGGTTGGTCTCACGTTGAGCAGCATGCAGCCAGAAGTGAAGGCAATTGCTTTACAGCGTATGCAGCTGGTGTAAAGTAAAATTCACTGTGAGGTCCTCAAAACATAGACATATTCTGTTGCATTTCTAGAGAAGCATTTCTTTCTAGTGCTAAGAATGGACCCCATAGCCTGGTGCTTGCTAGGAAACCATCCTACCACTAAGCTATACTTATCATTGTGTTTTTGTAGGAGGCTACAAGATCTTATTATGTAGTCCCAGATGGCCTAGTACTCAAATGTAGCCCAGGCTGAACTCAGTTTTATGGCCCTTGTCCTGCCTCAGCTTCCCAAATGCTAGGATTATAGGTGTATTACCACTATGTTCAACTTGCACAAGTTTTTTCCCCCTTTTCTTTTTATGCTGTTGATTATCAAACCCATATTCTTGAGAGGAGAAGCACTCATTGGATAGTTATAATTGTCTTTCAGCAAACAAGAGGCAAGGGGGATTCTGCCATAGTGAGGTGGTCAAAGCCCATTGATCTCCTTAGCTGTTTCACTCTTTTATACCTCTGAATAATGTGATTTGATCACACACACACAGAGAGAGAGAGACAGAGACAGAGACAGAGACAGAGAGACAGAGAGAAAAAATGAAGTAAAAAACAACTGAAAGGTAACGCCATCTATAACATACTTTCCTATTCTCATTGCCTCCAATGACTTGAGTTTGATACATACAAAAGTCTATTCCCATTTAGTGTGGTGGCTCACATCCTGGCACTAAAGGCTGAAGTAAAAGAATCTCCTTGGCTTTGAGTTCACTCTCGGCTATGCAACTGTATCAAGCCATCAGTGGCTACATAGAAAGGTCTTGTCTCACAAAGTATATTCCCTGACTGGAAGCAGTATGTGAAAAAGCATTCATGTATTATTAAGAAATCTGTTAATTCTCGAACACTTCAAATATTGCTCCCTCACCATATTTACAATTAAAATAGTATGGTGAGAAATACATCACTTGTCTCTTTGCCATGTAGCTGCAACAAACATGCTTTTTTTAATGTGTAAAGAGTATATCAAGTTGACATTATTTAAACCATAAAAATGTGTAAGAAATAGCCATAGAAATACAAAACTAAGAGCTTCATTGCTATTTTGTACTTGAATTTTATTTTATTGCCGTATTTCTTCCCAGTGGGGTATGCTTTTAAAATAACAGGGTGATATGAACCTGGATTTCAAAAGCAAGCATCATTTATTAGAATAATCCATACAACTATTTGCCCTAAGAACAGACTCTTCTCCCAAAGCAGCCATTGACTATCAATAGCTCCTCAACTAGAAATGGGTCTTCTCAAGCCTCTCGCCATTAATGCTGGGATTTTGACTGGCTTGCTTTGGTGAAAGTCTTGTGCAGATAACAATAGCAGCTGTGAGTTCATGCTTGCAATGGCCATGCCATGTCCAGAAGACAGAATTTCACAGCCCTCCTCCTCTAGCTCTTACATCCTTTCTACCCCGCCCCCCATTTTGTGACGTTTCCTGAGCCTGTGTTGAGGTGGTTGATATAGATGTCCTATTTAGAACTAAGTACTATGTAACAGGCTTTTGCTTTTGGGCCACCAGCTAGCTCCCAAATCATGACACGGAGAATTACTATTAGTTTTGAAAGCTCGGCCTTAGCTTGGCTCTTATTTCAATCTGTTTCTTTTTATCTACATTTGTGTTGGGGCTTTCTACCCTTCATTCTTTCTGTATGTCTTACTTTCCTGCTGTCTCCATGTCTGGCTGGTGGCTGCCTGGCTTCTGGAGCGTGTCCCTCTCTTTCTCCCTGTTCTCTTCTTTCTCCTTCTTCCACTTGTTCTTGATTTATCCTCCTACTTATTCTTTCTACCTGCCAAACATGCCTGTCCTCTCCTGCCTAGCCATTGGCCATTCAGCTTTTTATTAGATCAATCAGGTGCCTTAGGCAGGCAAGGTGAAACAGCAACATATCTTTTCATAATTAAACAAATGTGTCATAAACAAATGTAACACGTCCTTACATCATTAAACAAATGCAGGAGAAACAAATGTAACACACCTATAAGCATAAACCACTATACCTAACATCCTTAGTATTCAATAGAGTAGAATAAGCATATAGAGGAACTAGAACTCTCATAGATGTCTGGAGGGAAATAAAATAGTACTACCATTTTAGAAAATAGTAAGATAGTTTATTAAAACATTAAACTAGAAAGGATACCAGAATTTCATCTTAAAATATGTCTCTGTAGTGGCTAATTTCTTGTAAACATGACACAAGCTAGAGTTATCTAGGAAGAGAAACTTCAATTGAGAAAATGCCCCCATCAGATTGACCTATGCTCAAATCTCTGTTACATTTTTTTGATTGATCATTGATGTGGGAAGGCCTAGATCACTGTGAGCAGTGTCAACCCTGGGCTGGTGGTTCTGGGTGCTATAACTAAGAAGGCAGAGTAAGCCATGAGGACCAAGCCAGTAAGCAACGTTCCTCCATGACCACTGCTTCAGTTCCTGCCTCAAGGTTCTGGTCCTGTTTGAGTTTCTGTCCTGACTTCCCTCAGTGATGTAGTGTGACCTGAGAGTTGTAAGCTGAAATCAACACTTTCCTCCCCAGCTTGCTTTTGATCATGCTGTTCATCACAGAAATAGAAAGCAAAACAAGACAGTGTCTTTGACATGAAATATCTTTGATCTGGAGACAATTAAGCAGCAAAAAGAAGAGCTTTCTCTAGCTTCCCTCTTTTCTGCCTATGAACAGAACATGCTTTCCTGGTGAATATTCTTTATCAGCTCATACAACATTGAAGAAATCTACAAACAAAATTTACCCCAGGATCCCAAGCCACACATGGTGATTTAGACCTATAATCCTAGTCCTAGGGGACCAATGACTGGAGGACTACAGAAAGTTTGAGGTAAGCCTGGGATACATAGTGAGTTCCAGGCAAGCCTGTGCTACAGAGTGAGACTCTGTTTCAAAATCAAACAAACTATCACCACCAACAACAGCAAAAAATCCAAAACAACCCTGTTCCATTAGGATCTTCCCATGTATTTTCCCCCAACAGTTTTTCACCTTTAGAAACCCCAAATGTCTTTCCTTTATCCTATCATTTCTTCACAAGTCTCTCTCTCTCTCTCTCTCTCTCTCTCTCTCTCTCTCTCTCTCTCTCACACACACACACACACACACACACACACACTTTGAATTACTTTGTGTTAAAGTTCTCCCGTGTGATGTGCACTGTACATTTATTAATTTTTTTCTTGTTAACCTGTCTTTTATAGTAGCATTTGTCCCAATTTTAATCTCATGAGAGTTGAGGGGGAATTCTCTTTCCTCCTTAACAAATAGCTACTCTATTAGGTAGCTATTCCACTTGTAGGTAGTTATCCAAGTGAAATGAAAAGTATAAACCCATACCAAGACTCGTATACAGATATTCACAATAACTCTATTTGTAATAATAGAAACTCAAATTACACAAATGTCCATCAGGAGGCAAATAGGTAAACAAATTATGGGATATCCACAATTGTCAGCATTTACAAATATCTACTACTAGCAACAAAACAAGTGAATTATTAGTATATAACAATTATTTTTTCAAAATAAATGCCAAAGGAAAAGTCAGACAATAAAACGTTCCACTTGATTCTATATATATAAAATTTTAAGAAATTCAAATTAATCTAGAACAATAGAAAGATGAGTGTATATTTGCAAGTTAAATGTTCTGGTTGGGAGAAGGGACAAAGAAATAAGAAAGAAGCTCAGCCAGGCGGTGATGACGCACGCCTTTAATCCCAGCACTCGGGAGGCAGAGGCAGGTGGATCTCTGTGAGTTCAAGGCCAGCCTGGGCTACAGAGTGAGTTCCAGGACAGGCTCCAAAGCTACACAGAGAAACCCTGTCTCAAAAAACAAAACAAAACAAAAAAAGAAGCTCAAACAAATTTAAAGAGCTAGTATGTTCCCTTTTTCTTTCTTTCTTTTTTTCTTTCTTTCTCTCTCTCTCTCTCTCTCTCTCTCTCTCTCTCTCTCTCTCTCTCTTTCATCTTTGATATATTTTGCTGTGTTGTGATACAGACTCCCACTAGGTAACTCAGGCTGGCCTTGAACTCATAATCCTCCAAATCTGCTTTCCCAGTACTGGTATTACAGGCACACACCACCACATTCAGAACAAATATGCTAAGTTTCTTAAATGTGGTTGCAGTTCCAGCTATATATATATATATATATATATATATATATATATATATATATATGCTAAAACATATCAAATTATTCTAAAGTGTGAATATGCAGTTTTCTATGTGACAATTATACTTAAATAAAGCACCTATGGAAAAATAAGATGGAAAGAATAATATTCAACAGAAGAAAAGTTGTCAAACAATTGAGCTATAAGGGATGGAGGTGTAACTCAGTGGTAAAGCACTTGCCTCACATATATGAGGCCCTGACTTCCATCCTTAGCACTGCAATATATGTATATGATCTCCTAGAAATTTACAGAGGGCACTCACATGGCAAATCACAGGTTATTATACATAATGTATGTATGTATATATGTGATTATTAAATTTTTATGTAAAGGGATATAAAATTTATACAAATTGTTTTGGTTTGGTTTGGTTTGGTTTGGTTTTTTGAGACAGGGTTTCTCTGTGTAATTTTGGTGCCTGTCCTGGATCTCACTCTGTAGACCAGGCTGGCCTCAAACTTAGAGATCTTCCTGGCTCTGCCTCCCGAGTGCTGGGATTAAAGGCATATGCCCCCACTGCCTGGCCACAAATTGTTTTTTAAAGAATTACTCAGGGAGACACCTAAGGACTAGTAGTAGTGGTGGAAGGTCTTCTGAAAGAGACAGTCACTATTTGACCAGGTCTCTCTCAAAACATCAACAATACAGTAATCAGAAATTTGGTGAGAGCAAAGTAGATGACTGAGGAAATAAAATATTGGCCTAAATGTAATAAAAATTTCTTCTATTTCAAAGAAGGAATATGAAAAATAATCTAGTATAGTGTTGCACACCTGTGATTCCAGTGAAGAGGCTGAGACAGGATGATGGAGTTCAAGGCCAACCTGTACTATATATCAAGATCCTCTATATATCAAAAGTTTGTATCAAACAAGAAGGAGGAGGAGGAACAACAAGAGGAAGAGGAGGAGGAGGAGGCAAACAAAAAGATCTCCTAGAATTTACACTGAGCACTGACCTGACAAATCACATGTTATTATACAATTCAGTACAGGTGGTTGTGAATGAATGTGAAAACATGAAAATACAAACCAACCTAGAAAGTCTCTTAGTAAAATTCTTCTTGTGACCAATATACCTAAGCATGCATTAATATATAAATTTAAACTCAACTGTAACATTTTACAGTTCACTTAGGGATCAGGACCAGAGGGGAAAAGAGAGAGAACCGGGGTGTAAGAGAGGTAGAAAGCAAGTAAATAAAGATTAGAAGACTTGGGGTTTGCCATTTCTGACCTGATGTACCAGGAAGAAGATATCTTAAATGAGTTAGGATTATTGCATCTGCTGGCCTCCTTGAAGCAAGGGAATAATCCTATTGAATGTATCTTCTCGTGGAGGCAGTTTTGGAACTGCTGCTTCTGTCTAAATCTTTTTTAGAGACTCTTGGTGAACAAGCTCAAGATGATTTGATGAACTTGAGCTTTGGATTTTGTTTTAATGACCTTCGTGTAAACAGTATGACAGGATTCCATCAAAATGTCCTGACATGGCAAACGGCAAGTGTTAGCAGAAATACAAGTTTGAAACAGGCAAGAAAGTGACAAGAAAAACAGAGAATACAAAAGAAGATGATAGGCAGTAGAAAGACCCAAAATATTGAGAATAGAAGAAAACAAAGAAATTGGATTGCTTAGAAAGATAGACACTTGGAATAAATGGAACTCACAATGTTTATTGATGAAACCAGATTCATAAAGATGTTATTATTAATTGAGTATAGAAAAGTGAATAGGAATTACTCAGGTAAAATTTTATATGTAGAAAGGATGAAGTCCAGGAATCAGCAAAAATGAAAGGGTGGCATTATAAAGTATCATGCTTCTATTGCTGAAGCATAGACTATATACTGGTGAAGAATCTAACCAGGTTATGGACATTGTCATAACAAAATTAACTTAGATACAGATACTCTTCAGACATTACCAAATAAGCAGAGAGATTAATAGGAAAGGATAAGCACTTTTTTTTTTTTTGGTTTTTCGAGACATGGTTTCTCTGTGTAGCTTTGGAGCCTGTCCTGGAACTCACTCTGTAGCCCAGGCTGGCCTTGAACTCACAGAGATCCGCCTGCCTCTGCCTCCTGAGTGTTGGGATTAAAGGCATGTGGTACCACTCAGCTTAGCAAATATTTAATACTACTATACTTCATGTATACATGTGTCCATGCATAAGCCCAACTCTCACCTCAAAAAAGAATAAAAGAGTTTATTCTAAAGCCACACATAAGTGCCCATGGCCAGGAAACACAGATTTATGTGACCCTAAATACCATGTTTTAAAATAGTAGTAGCTTAATGAAGTTTGAACAGTCATTGAACAAAAGAGTCATAAATCAAAATATTTTTAAGTACATGGGTGAGAATATTAGGTAGCAGGTTACAGCAATGTTGAGAAATCTCACCTATAGACTTCAGGTGCTATCTTATATACTTCTTATTCTTTGGCTAGTGGAAGCTAGTGGTCTATTAATAAATTCCAAAGGATTTACAATAGTCATAGTCACAAGGATGGATGTTAGGTTGTGTCCAGAAGTGGACAATGAACAATTGGCTACTAATGAAGCTAAAGAACCCAAGATACTTTGGCTCTGGACCTTCAATATTTTGATGCTCATCAATCATGGAAGTTCTAGTCAATCAGATTTGTAGAATCTTTAACACAGCTTTCGCTTTTGTTCCTGGGAACTTTAATTCACATGTAGAAAATATATTTCCAAGTGAAATTAGTAAATTGCAAGCCCTTTTATTCAAGCCTACATACCATTATTCTCTGAAACAGAAAGAGAAGTCTAGGAAGGCTAATTATGAAGAGATGCCAAGGACACGCATAGTAAACAAGAGTAAGTTTTTGTTATATAGATTTGTTGGTGTCTTCATTATTGATAATAGCATCTAGTGATTTGCTTGTCCTTTTTTTTTTGAGAGAGAGAGAGAGAGAGAGAGAGAGAGAGAGAGAGAGAGAGAGAGAGAGAGAGAGAACAAGTGGAGCCATTCTATGTAGATGCAATTTCTACAAAAGGTAACCTGTTTTCTGAGTTTCTCCTGTGATAGTTTCTTCTCAAACTAATCATTTCAAGAGCTATGCATGGTGGCACAGGTCTGTAATCCATAGCAGTTGAGAGGTTGAGCTGGGAATATATAGAGTTCAAGGTAAGCATTGGCTACACAGTCAGTCCCATACTGGTTTTAGCTGATAAGGAAATACTATCCAAAACTAGATCCCCTGCTGTGGGATGGTCTTTCTGTATGCTGTGAATATGTGTTGCTACCATTGGTTAATAAAGTTGGCCTATGACAAAACAGGGTATAGCCAGGCGGGAAATCCAAGCAAAGAGACAGGAAGAAAAAAGGCAGAGTTGGGGAAGACTCTGTGAGCCACCAGAGGAACAAGATGTAATAGAACACAGGTAAAGCCACAAGACATGTGGCAATACATAGATTAATAGAAATGGGTTAATTTAAGATTTAATAGCTAGATAGCAATAAGCCTGAGCCATAGACCAAACAGTTTGCAATTAATATTAAGCCTCTGAACCATTATTTTATAAGCTGCTGTGGGGCCCGGCAGGACACAGAGAAGCTTCCGGTTCCAGTCCTCTCCCCCAAAATTGAGCTCAAAATAATCATTATGCCAAAGAGGTATATTTTGGGATGCCATATTAGTCTCTTACAGTCATTGTGAGTTGGAATATTCTGGTCTTCTACATTGAAATGCAAATAAGAGATAATATACAATCCAAGTTGTTAATAAAAATTCAAAGCAGAAGTGTTTCTACAGGACCCACTGGAGTGGCTTGCAGTAGTGACTATGAAACCCAAAGATAATTCAGCAGAAAAGAAAATTAGATCAAAATGTTGAAAGGGCTGCTTGCTGCTTCTCATAAAACCTAGAAGTATTTATAAGTAAACCATGCTTGTGACATATTCAACTTTGGCAACTTTGTCCTTTGTTCCTTAATTGTGGGTAAATGAAATTTCAAAAATGACAGTAGGAAAAGTAATAGAGTATGGATTTGTCTGTCCCTAGGGACTCCTATTTCTAAGAACACTTTCCATGGAAGGCATTCCCTCCCTGACTCAATAGACGCCAAACCACTATTCTAATCATTCAAAGAGTAATGACTAAAGTGATCATTACCACTAGAAATCAATAGGTTTTGAAAAATTCAACAACTGGTGAGTCTTGGCTGACTGTTTAAGGCGGATGATCTTGATTTCTGTGCCACAGTCTGGAAAGCAATGTGTCTAAATGAACAAAATATCTATGCTTACATAGGAAGCACAGTAAAGTATTAAAATTGTATAGTAAAATAATATAGGTGATTTTAATTAGTAACTTAAATAGCAAGGTCTAGAATTGGGAATTTTCATTAATTTTGAAGCATCACGTTGATTATAAAAGGATTTCAAAACACAGCTGTATAATAGTTAATGCCTGAGATTTTTGTTGGTGAGAAGATTACAAGTGTTATACAGTAATTTATTTTCAATGCTTATAATCAAAAGACATGCCAATTTCAGTCCTCAGTTAATGGAATCTGATAAGTTTTAGGCCTCTCTGCTGATGCAGCAAACTGAATCAGACCAAATTGGGAAGCCCAGGTTTAATGGGTAAAGCGCTCCCAGGCAATTCCCTGGACCACAGAGAGGAGAACGAAAGAGAACACATGTCTGTTTTCTGGGATGCATCTTATATACCCTGTGGGAGTAGTCTTGAGCCTCTCTGGGGGAGGAGCTGTGTTTGGCGGGTTTTGAAGAGGTGGGTTTTGGGGGGATCTGTGTTTGGCATGGTTGAAGGGGTGGGTTTGGGCAAAAAAGATGGGGCAGGGGAGTTGAGGTAGATCTTCTACCCGACTCCTTCCAAACATTCCAGACTCTTTGGGTATGGAGATGCCAGGGTGCCAGGGTGCCAGGGTTTGAGGTGGAGCTCCAATCTAAACAGAATCAGTAAGTTTTTTTTAATTACCAATTTTTTAAAGAAAGGGTCTCCTTATGGAGTTAAAGCTGGCCTCAAACTCAAAGAGATCCTTCTTCCTCAGCATCCCAAGTGCTGGTTCTATAAGCATGTGGCACCACCATACCCAGCTGACATATTTTTCTTTTTAAGAACACAGTTTCTGGGGATAGATAGATAGCTCAGTGGTTAAGAGCACTTGCTACTCTTGCAGAGGACCAGGATTCCCAGAAACCATATCAGGAGGTTGGCAACACTCTGTAACTCCAGCTCCAGAAGATTTGGTACCATCCTTTGACTACTGCAGGCATGAACATGTGCACAAGTGTGCACTTGCACATGTGTACACACACACACAATTAAAAATAAAGTATCTTTATATATATAAACATAAATGGGGGATTTCAAAAGCATAGGTGCTCTGCACTTATGGCAAGAACTGTTAGCTTCAAAATTCAATTCCAAACATGGAAACAATAGAAGTTAGTGAGAGAAATAAATGTAAAAAGAAACAAAACAAGAAAAGGGCTGGAAAAATGGCTGAGCAGGTTTGATCCCCAGGACCCAAACAGTCAAGGGAGAGAACCAACTCTCACAGACTTTTGAACATACTAAATAAATACTAAATAAATAAATAAACCTAAAAAAGTATGGTGAAACAAATTTGACTGATGTTCATCTTTAGCTACCTAAACTGTCCTAAAGAACTTGAAGAAAATTTAGAATGGTATATTGAGCAAGCTTATATAATGTATTACAATCTTATTTTTTAAAAAAAGATTTTTTTTGAGACAAAATCTAGCTATTAATCCCAGGCTGGCCTTGAACTTTTGATACTTATGCCACCCTCTCACGAGCTGGGATTATCACCAGGGATACTTTATCTTTGGTTGATTTTTCAGTCTCACTCAAAAGTGTAACATACAAAGTAGATACAACTTCAATTTTGTTTATCAGTTGCCATAGTAGGTCCTATTTACATAGTTGGCCTTATTGCAGGGTCAAATGTGATAAGGAGCATAAGATAGACGCACCTGAAATTTGTTGCTTGTTTGTTTGTTTGTCAAATTTGAGACAAGGTCTCACTCTGAAGCCTAGGGTGGCTATCCTCATTTGCTATCAGCTTCCTGTGTGCTGTGATACATGCATCACACCTTCTTTACTACTTAGGATTTCTGAATAGACTTCCAAAGACTGGATATTTACAATGGTATGGGCTGGGTTAATCGGAGATGATGAAGCATCCACAGATTAGCAGCTGCTTGACCTGAATGGGTATTGGAGAAAAACAGTGTTAAGGGATACCAGCTGAGCACTGAAGCTATGGAAGATGGCAGATATAGTTCAGCGGAGGTGACCAAGACCACAACCTCAGCTTAGTATTAGGTGGGGCTAGGAACAAAAAGATGTTAGCAGTGATATAATAAATATCTGAACTTTCTCTCCTGTCCTTTAGTCTCTTGTTGGCCCTAACTCCCATGGACCAAATCAACCAGAACTTTAAAGGCAAGGGCACAAAAATGATGCATCTTAAGGGGGTCACAGTAAGGCAGAGAAGGATGGAAAATGGTGTGGAGGAGGGAGAAATGGAGGACAGCACTTAACCTCAGCCCTTCTGGACAGTGTTTATACAAAAACAGGTTGAGGAAATTGAAGCTAGTTATCCGGTTTATAATTCAAGTTCTTCTTTAAATGGATGCTTTTAAGGAAGGTACGGTTTGCCTCAAGTTCCATATTGATCAAACTGTGTAGATAACTGTTTGTTTATCATACCATTTTACTTTGCCTTTCTGGTTCCAGCCATTGGGGATGCCTGGAGCTGCAATCTCTAAAGTGAAGCTGATTTGAACTTAATTGCTAATCTACTCAAGGAGGGCACTGCCTGGCTTTAAAAACAATTCCTGTTTTTCAAATTGTGTCTTGGAATATTGAAAGTTCAGGGCATAATTTAAAGAAGACTGGACTTAAAGTTGCCTAGAGCCACATGATTCAAAGGGTACTCTGACTTTTGTCTGTTGAGGTGAAGCAAAAGCAAACATGTTTATAAATGTCAGACATGGCCCCTCTAGGGCCTCCAGTGACTATTGATGTAGACAGCCAGAGCCAGCATTTAAAAAATTATCCAAAGGGCTTGATTCAATATCACCGCTGACCTGGAGTCTGAGAAAGAACTGATGTTGATGTGCTTGGAAAGCTTTACCTTCCCTCAATACTCTGCCCTGCACATAGGAACTTCTTTTAAAGGGGCAGCAGTTCTTGGGGTTTGAGGCAAAAAACTCGGTCTTGAACCATAAAACAACTGGAATTAAGGATCTTCTATCTCATTACTATGCATTCAATTCTTCACTATACACTCAAGTTACTTTTCATTTGTTAATGAACTCAATCACATTTGTGCTTCATGTTCCTGGGGAGATGTTTCTGGGTTATTTAGTTTGATCCACATATATCACATTTCAGTGGGACTCCTTCACAGCACAGGGCATATTTCAAAGTGTTTTTCTTATTGTTTTCTATTTTTCCCAGCCCAGTCTTTATTGTCAAGATAGACTAATGACCAATTTCACTCCTGCTGGCTACCATGAATATCAAATAAAGGTGTACAAAAAATAATAAAAATAAAACATTCAAAAAAAACTTCTGGGGCTGGAGAGATAATAGGTCAGTAGGTAAGGTGCTTGCCACACATGTATGAAGATATGAGTTTGACCCAGGACCCATGTAAAAAGCCAAACATGATGGTATGCATACCTTGATGACAGAGTTAGAGAGGCAGAGACAGGCTGGCTGGCCAGCCAGTCTAGTTGAAACATCAAGTCTCAGGTCCCGCTAAGAGATCTGCCTCAAAAACAAGATAGGCTCCTTAGGAACAACATCAGAGGTTGTCCTCTAGCCTATACACATATGTGCAAGTGTACCTGCAACACATGTATACTCACATGCACAGAAACACAAAAACACGATTCAAACAGACTAACTTAGGTGTTGTTCTGGTTTGCTTTCTATTTCTGTGATAAAAACCAGAACCAAAGTCAACTTGGAGAAGAGACAAATTATCTACCCCATCACTTAGGGAAGTCAGTGCAGGAACTCAAGGCAGGAACCTGAAGGCACAAATTGAAGCAGAGATTGTGGAGGAATGTTGCTTACTGGCTTGATCTCCGTGACTTGCCCAGAGGTTGCACTACCCACAAAGACTGGATCCTCCCACACCAATCATAAATCAATGAAATGTCCCATAGATTTGCCCACAGGCCAATCTGATAGAGGCATTCTCTCACATGAAGTTTTTCTTCTTAGATGACCCTAACTCATGTCAAATTGAAAAAAAAATCATAACTAGTTAATGTGTCAAATGAAGATTATCAGCAACATATATGCTACTTTATCCTTTCGTAGGGAATTAGATAATTCAGGGAATAGGCAAAGTAGAAAGAGATGGCAATGTAGACACAAACAGAACAACACAATAATGGGAAGAATGAACTTTTCTTGTCATAAGAACCAGATAGCTGAATAAAAGGGATTCAAAGAAGAGCTATGTTTGAGTGCAAATTTCCTTTCTCTGTCCTCTGTGAATTTATAACCTATAGACTATTCATCTTTCAGTTATATATAAACAGGGCTAGAGCTGTACTTCACTGGTGGAGTGCTTTCTTAGCGTGTGTAAGGCTCTGGATTCCATCTCTAACATTAAAAAATTATATTGAGCCAGGCAGCGGTGGCGCACGCCTTTAATCCCAGCACTCGGGAGGCAGAGCCAGGTGGATCTCTGTGAGTTCGAGGCCAGCCTGGTCTACAGAGCGAGATCCAGGACTGTAGCTAGAGTTTTCCTGCCTGGCCCACAGTCAGGACAAATCTCTGTCACCGGCCAGTCCCACAGCCGCTCAGACCCAATCAAGTAAACACACAGACTTATATTGCTTACAAACTGTATAGCTGTGGCAGGCTTCTTGCTAACTGTTCTTATATCTTAAATTAATCCATTTTTATAAATCTATACCTTGCCATGTGGCTCGTGGCTTACCGGCGTCTTCACATGCTGCTTGTCATGGCGGCGGCTGGCAGTGTCTCTGCCTGTCTTCCACTTCCCAGAATTCTTCTCCTCCTTGTCCCGCCTATACTTCCTGCCTGGCCACTGGCCAATCAGTGTTTTATTTATAGACCAATCAGAGCAATTTGACATACAGACCATCCCACAGCACAGGACAAGCACCAAAACCTACACAGAGAAACCCTGTCTCGAAAAATCAATATATATATATATATTGAACATTTTTGTTGTTTTATTTTACTTTATCTCTCTCTTTATTCCAGGTCTGGCTCTTTATCCCTGGACACCCTGGAACTCACTGTGTAACCCAGGCTGACCTCAAACTAACTCATGGTGATCCTCCTGGTACTTCACTCTGAATACTGAGAGTCCAGGTGTGAGCTACCACACTGCCATTGGACACTTCTAAGTCTCCTCCACCTCCTCATTCTGATCCTTAACCAAAATGTAGAGATGGAATACACGAGAAGAGAAGCCCAGTCATTACTGAGATGGAACTGAACAGGACTAGGTGGAAGTATTCTTGAACACCCATTTATTTTTCCACACCAATCTAAAGAAGTATATAAGCCAGGTATGGTTGTATATGCCTGTAATTCCAGCACTCAGGAAGCTAAGGCTGGAGAATGGTGAGTTTAAGGCCAATTTTGAACTTTCTAAAAGAAGAAACAAAAACACAAAAGAAGTATATTAGCTTCTGATGTTCCCAGGAGACACAATCTCACTGCAAACTCCCAGTTCCTCTGGCTCTTATAATCTTTCTGCCATTTCATCTGCAATGATCCCCGAGCCTGAGGTGCAGGAGTTGCCTCACTTGGGACTGGGCTTCATAACTCTGCATTTTGGTTGGTTGTGGTTTTCTGTAATTGTTTCTGTCTATTGCAAAAAGAAGTTTCTTTGATGAGGGATGAGGACATTTTTCTGTGAGTATAAGGACCAATATTTAGAATGTCTATCTATCTATCTATCTATCTATCTATCTATCTATCTATCTATCTATCTATCATCTATCTACCTACCTACCTACCTATCTATCCATCATCTAGCTATCTCACAACCCAGGCCATGAATTGAAAGAGAGGAAGGAGGGGTATATGGGAGGGTTTGGAATATTAGTAAGATTACATTCACTAATTGTGACTGAAAATCCAAATAAAAATGGCTTCAAGAAAAAGAAAGGGACCAACAATGTAAAAGAAACTAACAGATGCACATACTCCAACTACTAGCCTTACGTCTCATGGTCTCAGATAGCAACTTGAATTCTATCTTTCATGTCTGCATTCCAGGCAGCAGAGAAGGAGAAGAAGAAGACAGGATAATTCTTCTATTTAAGAAAACTTCATGAGACTTATACATGATTAGAAATCCCATATCTAATTTTTAATCATTCTTATTGATCAGAACTTTGTCATATTCAGCTACAAGAGAGGGAGGAAAATTATTTGCTTCCAGTCAGATTTTACTATTTAGCCCAGGTTGGCTTTCAATTCTTGATCCTCCTATCTCAGCCTCCCAAGTGTTAGGATTAAGGTAATATGGCATATCTTTAAAACAATGTTCTTTTTTTAAAGGTTTATTTTATTTTTTTATTTATGTGTATGTGTGTGTCTGCAAGAGTATATGCCATATGTGTGAATAACCACAGAAGGTGTCAGATCTGGGAATGGAGTTCAGGCCAAGTGGTTGTGAGCCCACTGATGTGGGTGCTGGGAACCCAACTCATATCCTCTGGACAGCAGTAAGTGATCTTAACTGCTCAGTCATCTCCCCAGGTTCCCTAGAGATGGTTAAATGCAGTTCTTACAACCTATATCAAGGGAGTAGGGCCGACCCTTTCACAGCAGTTGAATACCAGATATTTACATTATGATTCATAACAGTAGAAAAATTACAGTTATGAAGTAGCAATGAAAATAATTTTATGGTTGGGGGGTCACCACAACATGAGGAAGTGTATTAAAGGGTCACAGCATTTGGAAGGATGAAAACCACTGGGCAAAAAGAAGGTAAAAGGAGCCTCCTTGCTTCCTCAAATTAAAAGCCAAGGTGTATATTTTAAGGTACTGTGTCCTAAATGCCATCATTTTCTTTGCTTTTCTCCTTCTTTCCTCCCTCATTCCCTTCCTTCCCTTTTTTTCAGTGTGTGTGTGTGTGTGTGTGTATGTGTGTGTGTTAGGTACTGAGGATTAAACCTAGAGCTTCATAATGCTAGGCAAATACTTTACCACTGAGATATGTTCTCAAGCCTTTTATTTTTATCTTGAAACAGGCTCAATAAATTGTCCAGATTTGCCTCAAAAGTATTCTGTAGCCTAGGAAGGCATTAAAGTGGCAATCTTTTTGTCCCAGACTCCCAAATAGTGGGATTACAGGCCTGTGCCACCAGGCCTCACACACACACACACACACACACACACACACACACACATACATATTTAATTTTTGTTATATAGTTCAGGCTGGCCTTGAACTCCCTATTTGCGCTTCTGGTCCTAGGATTACTAACACACATGGCTCAGATCAAGATAATTTTCTATATTATATTATTAATTTCTTCCAGTTTATTTATTCTACTTCTCATTTGAAATTCACTATGTTTTAAAATTAACTCAATGGTATTTGGTCTATTTCCTTTCCAGATTCCTAAGTGGTGGCTATTTTCATATTCCACTGGTGGTCAGGCCCATTTTATTTTTTCAATTTTTTTCTGTGTTAGGGTGTCACATCCTCCGGAATTGGAGTTACAGACAGTTTTGAGCTGCCATATGGGTGCTGGGAATTGAACCCGGGTCCTCTGGAAGAATAGCCAGTGCTCTTAACTGCTGGCTATCTCTCCAACCCCTGTAGGCCCATTTTTAAAGCTGAGTATATCCCCAGGATCTGTTCAGAAAGAAAGGTAAAATGGTTTTCCATTCTTTCTGCTTCTGGGAATCATTTTTTTTACCATCATAATTAGTAACTTATATTGGTAAATATTTTTTTGATTTAAAACACTTCTACTTCTAAACTGTTTCCCCCAATAATTGATGCTGAAAAATCTTAAACCTATACAACAGTTAAAAGAACATTTTGTTCAACACCAATAACAACACATCCTCCACCTCAAAGAACTTCAACCTACATCTCCTAATAAAGTCATTCCTCCCTGTCCTAACTCTAGTACTATTCTCCCAGCTCCAGAATTTAATAATAATCAACAATGTCTGCTCATAGACAGCTCATGTTTAAATTTTCTCAAGTCTCACAACAATATCAATAGTTTATTTTTAATTCCAGCCCAGAATCCAATCTTAATATTCTATCTATCTATCTATCTATCTATCTATCTATCTATCT
>CABHPR010134820.1:0-37777 GCA_902168415.1 Peromyscus melanophrys
GTGTGTGTGTGTGTGTGTGTCCACAAATGACAGCAAACGTGATATTTGTCCTTCTGAATTGGCTTTATTCCACTTTATGTTATCATTAGCTGCACCCATTTTCCAGCAAATGATGCAACTTCATTCTTCTTTATGGCTGAATAAAATACATGCCACATTTGCTTACAGATTTATGTGTTTACAACTTGGCTATTATGTAAGTGATGGAATAAACATAGATGTGTGAGTACTTCTAGAGTCCTTTGTTGTATATGTATAAATGGTACATCTGGATTATAACTCATATATGATAGTTCTATTTGCAGAGTTTTTAAATGACTTTCAAAAAGATTTATTTATTTCATTTTATCAGTGCTTTGCTTGCATGCATGTGTATGAACCATGTGCATGCCTGGTGCTCCTGAAGGTAAGAAGAGGATATCAGAACCCCTGGAAAAGGAGTTAAAGATAGTTGTGAGCCACAATGTGGATGCTGGGAACTGAACATGGGTCCTCTGCTGGAGCAACAAGTGCTCTTAACCACTGATCCATCTCTCTAGCAACCTATTGCAGCTTTTTTAAACCTCAACCACTATTCCCATAGTGGTTAGAACAGTTTACATTCCCACCAGCACCATTAAGTGTGGCTTTTTCTTCACATCAAGATTTGTGGTTGGTTGTATATGCTCGATGTATTACAGTATCTGACCTCAAATTTTACTATAGAATCTTAGTAACAAAAGCAGCTTTGTTTCATTTTTATTAATAGCTGAATAATGTTTCATTGTGTAAATGCACTACATTTTCAATATCCATTCATCACTTGATAGAAATCTTGGTTGTTTCCATTCCTAGCTCTTGTAGATAACAGCAATGAATATGGGCAATGAAGTATCTATAATAAGACGTAGAGTATTGAGGGTATATGCCCATGAGTGGATCGTAGGGTAGATCTAGTTTTAGGTTTTTGAGGAATCTCCCCACTGATTTCCATAGTTGCTTTACCAGGTGCATTCCTACCACCAGTAATTAAGCACCCCTCGTTCCCATACCCATGCTAGCACTCATCATTCTTTCTTTTAACCTTAGCATTCTGACTGGGATGAGATCTCAAAGTTATAGTCTACATTTACCTGGTGGCTAAGGATGTTGAGTATTTTCTTAAGGATTTCTCAGCTTTTTATATTCTTTATAATGAATAATGTTGATAAAACATTTTAAGAAATGAGTAGCAATTTAGCCAAACATCAAACAACACTTTACTCTAGGAAAAACAAAACAAAACAGGATCTCATGTACAAAAATTTCCAGTATTAGGAAAAGGATGAAAGAAATGAATCTAGCAAAGGGAATCAATCAGAAAACAGATGAGATGATGAATGAAATGAAGGGAAAGTGCCGGGCGGTGGTGGCGCACGCCTTTAATCCCAGCACTCGGGAGGCAGAGCCAGGCGGATCTCTGTGAGTTCGAGGCCAGCCTGGGCTACCAAGCGAGTTCCAGGAAAGGCGCAAGGCTACACAGAGAAACCCTGTCTCGAAAAACCAAAAAAAAAAAAAAAAAAAGAAATGAAGGGAAAGTAATGGCCCGAAACCAAGTGAAAAAGGCACATGAGTTTGGTGTCAAGTATAAATTATATAAAACTTGTTTCAAGAGTGAATACACGAATTTCACCTGGTAGAACAATGCTTGTGCTTTCCTCTTGGCCTGTTAGGCGGTTCCAAATGCAACAAGTGACATTCCTGAGGGAGCTGTCTCTAAGGAGAAGGGTCATCTTCATATCAAACAATTTGTCTTCATCCCATGAATGGGATTTTGATGCAGCTGGAATGACTTCTCCTCTGCTGTCTCTCCATTCCAAGTGAGGTTTTGGGAACCAACCTCTGGAGTGACATTCCACTACCACACCTTTGGTAGTAGGAGGATGAACAAGAATCTGAACCCGGGAGCTCCCAGCTGGTTATAAACAATGGGGAATTAGTAGTGTATAGTAGATGGAAAGAAGAAAGAACACAAAAAGAAAACCACTCTTCCTGTATGTTAACTCCACTGTCTGTACATACAAGGATAGTCAAAACTCTATGAGGACCTAACTGACATAATAAATCAATTAAAAGAGATGGCACCAGATGGAAAGTTGGAGAGGACATAATACACAATTAGCAACTATTATACTAATAGGGAGACTTACTGTTCTAAAAAAGTCTGGTGATGAAAGGCCTCTTTGTTTCATTTAGTTTTTCTTTCAGTAAAACATTTACTATTTAATATATCAAAACAACTGAGTTAATTTTTGGTTATAAAAAGCAACAAAACCATGCAAGATTCAATTCCTTGTAGAATTTATAAGTGGACATTTTTCTTATATGTGAATCACTGAATTAGTTTCAGAGGAATCCATGCTTACCTATGACCTTGACTTCTGTGATGTGCTCTTCATAGAACTTGCCGTCTTTGAAGATGCAGTGGTAGTGCCCATCATCATCAGGATTGACATTAAAGATCCTGAGGGTTACTTTCCCTTCTCCAATGGCATCTTTCAGGAGCTCTGTTCTCTCCACATACTTGGGGATAATTTTTCCAAACAGGTCTTTGCCATCCTCGTATAGGTTAATAGGTTGTGTATAGTGGGTCCTGAACCAGCGGATCTCCATGTGCTGGGCATTTTGTGGTGGAGACAGCTGACAACTGAGCTCAAGTACTGCACCAAATGGAGCCAAGACTGGCTTCTCTAACCCAGTCACTGTAAATTGTTCTGGGAAGAGAAACAAGAACCAAAATGTGAATGCTTTAATCAAGGAAACCCACTAAGTCACCCCTTCCTCAAAACACACAAACACATTTTTACTGTGGGTCATTTTTTCCCCAGCATACTGTAAAAAAAAAAAAATCTTAATTTTACATGAGTTCAATGGTGGCTCACCAAACTATTCCCCTTATGAAATGTGTATAATTTCCATTGTTGCTAAATGGCTTCCTAAGATAATTGCTATCAGCCCAGTAGTTGTCTCTTCTTTCATTCTTTCTCTGAACGATTCTACTATTTATTATTCTTTTTTATTGATTATTTTATTATTATTATTTTTTAATTTTATAATTTAATTTAATTTTACATATCAGCCATGGATTCCCCTGTCCTCCCTCCTCCCGCCTCCCCCAACCCACCCCCCATTCCCATTTCCTTCAGGGCAAGGACTCCCCTGGGGATTTAGCTCAACTTGGTAGATTCAGTCCAGGCAGGTCCAGTCCCCTCCTCCCTTCACCCAGGCTGAGCAAAGTGTCCCAGCATAGGCCCCAGGCTCCAAAAACCCAGCTCATGCACTAAGGACAGGTCCCAGTCCCACTGCCTGGGGGCCTCCCAAACAGTTCAAGCTAATCAACTGTCTCACTTATCCAGAGGGCCTGGTCCAGTTAATTGTAATGAGCTGTTGTATATGTTTGCTTTTATGCTTAAGCTTCACAGATCTTTTTTTTTTTTTTTTTTTTCAAGACAGGTTTGGTTTTTCAAGACAGGGTTTCTCTGTGTAGCTTTGAGCCTTTCCTGGAACTCACTTGGTAGCCCAGGCTGGCCTCGAACTCACAGAGATCCGCCTGGCTCTGCCTCCCGAGTGCTGGGATTAAAGGCGTGCGCCACCACCGCCCGGCGCTTCACAGATCTTCTTGGATTGCTCTTAACTTTCTTTGATTTTGAAACACTCTTATTCATTGCATGTTTAAATTTGTCTTCAAGAACCTATTACTGCCATTCTCCTAAACTAATGTAATTTCTAACTGCATTCTAAGATATATCCTCATATCTACATATAAATGTAGCTCTCCCCTATTACCAAAAACTTCTTTTGGTGGCAAGAATTTTACTGACTGAGCCATCTCTGCTTGACTTTTTAGAGAGAGAGAGGAAGGGGCGGGGGAACAAGAGAATGATGTAGGTTGGTAAAGGATGTATGGGGATTTGGGAGGAGTAGGGAGAGGGGAAATAATATGATCAAAATATATTGTATGAAAAAAAACAAAACTTCTTTTTGAAACATGTGGAAATGACTGCAGAAATTCTCAATTTGTCAAAATGCAGAGAATAATTAACTGTGGAGTGCACAGTCCCAACTAATATATCTACAAAATAGCATCCACAGCTTAAGGAACATCACAGAAAATGGGTGGTATAACTGTAGGAACCAGAGAACCAGGATTTCACCTGTGTGAGATAGTATTTTCCACAGGAGAAGGCAGCTGCACCCATGAAGCCTCAACAATGTGGTCATTTAAACAGGCCCTGTCAACACAGATTGACATGCTGATGTGGGAGGGGGAAATCTCACTAGGTTTCAATCACCCTTAGATGAAGAAGTACAGCAATTAATGGTGGCCAAGAAAGAGGAGAATCAGCCTTCTCCATGAATCAGCCCCCTCATAAATTATTCATTCACAAGTGGTCAGTCTTAAATACTCATACATATGAGCAACACTAAATGGCTTCAGTAGGGTGTGTGTGTGTGTGTGTGTGTGTGTGTGTGTAATAGAGAATAGGCTGTGGGTTTGAGAAGGATTGTGTGTATGGGAGGAGCTGGACAGGGAGAGGGAGTGGTGGAAATGATGTAAATATAGTATGTATATATGAAAAATTTAAGTAAAATTTTTTCCTTTATTCTCTATTTTTTTTTATTATGGAACTTGATTTTATTTCTTTTTAGTTTTACCAGAAAGACAGAATAAAGTGCTAAAACCTACTCTTCCAAATGTGCTGTGGATATCATTCTGTATAAATAAAATGCTGATTGGCCAGTGGCCAGCGGGAAGTATAGGCGGGACAAGCAGAGAAGAGAATTCTGGGAAGTGGAAGGCTGAGGAAGAGGGAGACACTGCCAGCCGCCATGACAAGCAACATGACAAGCAAAGGTGCCGGTAAGCCACGAGCCATGTGGCAAGGTATAGATTTATAGAAATGGATTAATTTAAGATGTAAGAACTAGATAGCTAGAAGCCTGAGCCACTAGGCCAAACAGTTTAAATAATATAAGCATCTGTGTGTTTATTTTATAAGTGGGCTGTCAGACTGCTGGGGCTTGGCGGGACCCGGAAAGAAAAAACTCCAGCTACACAAATGTCCTCATGCTAAGACAAGTTATTTGTTTTGTTTTTCCTTTGAATATAACTAGACCACTACAGATGATCATATGGAGTCTAGAGTCAAAACTTTCAAATGCAAGTCTAGATTTTCCTACAGTTCATCAGTACTTGGATTAACACATATTTGAGTTTATAAAAATCTTAAAGGAAAGAAAGAAACCTTTTGAAAGGTGCACTGGAAATTTTAAACCATATGGCAAAAACACAAATCAATGCATGAATGTGAAGTGATCCCCTGCCCTAAAATTGAAAACACACACACACACACACACACACACACACACACACACACACACACACACACACACACGGCATATCAATGAACTTAGAGAAAATTCTTCTTTAGTCCCCTACTCTGCTGAGTTTAGAATATCTCTACAAGATCTTAAAATTCATTGTATATATTCAGTGAATGTTCTTAAAATCTCAAATTAGTCCATAAGAAGAGATCTCAATGGGACAGTTTAGAGATGCAAATACATAAGGAAATTTTGCTTGTGACAAGGATGACTTCTGGGGTCTGTGGAGAAAAGACGATTCTGTCTGGCTTAAACTTTCACACATGTAAATTCACAGCAGCTGTGACTGCATGCACAAGTTTAAGCTCACCCAAATACCAAGATGAATGGAGGAGGAGCTGATGAAGTCCCACACCTAGCTGAGAAGCTATTGACATCTGATGGCTGGTACAGGAGGGAGAGTAAGATTCCTTCATGGATGCAGTCCCTCAAAGGCTACCCATGCTCTAATGGATGTTAACACACCTGTATAGAGGCTCTTTCTTTATATCACTAGCTGTCGAATAATGGCATGGGGACTTTAAATTAATCATGAAAGCTTGGCCTTAGCTTAGGCTTGTTCCCAAATAGCTCTTAAAACTTAAATTAACCTATTTATATTAATCTATGTTCTGCCACGTGGCTTGTTACCCCTCCTCAGTACCTTACCTCTGACTTCCTCCCTGTCTAGCTGGTGCATCTCCCACATCTCAGATTTTTTTCCCAGAGTTCCTATCTCTGCCTGGAAGTCCCACCTATTCTCTCCTGCCAGGATATTGTCTGTTTAGCTTTTTATTAAACCAATCAGAAGGTGCCTTAGGCAGTTGAGGAAGGGCAGAGATACATCCTCACTCCTTCCTTTCTTCTCCTTCCCCCCCTCTCTATTTCTCTCTCTTTCTCTCTCTTTTTTAACCAAATTAACCATAGACTTACCATAGTATTGAGCCTACACACTTCATATGCCTAGATATGACATAAAGAATTTGAAAAATAGGTCCATGCAAAAGCCTGCACCCAAATGTTTATAGCATCACTACTCATACTTGTTCAAATTTGGATGAAATTGAATACTCTTCAACAGATAACTGAAAAAACCAAATGTGGCACATTTATACAATGGACTACTGTCTATTATTAAAGCTTGTATGGTTTCAAATGTATGGCCTTCTAGAAAAAGCAAAGCTATAGAGTACGAACTATGGTTGATAGGGTTCTTAAGGGGAGAGAAAAAAAGAAGAGTAGGTGGATCATATGACATTTCAAGAGTGGTAAAATTCTTTATGACACTAGGTGCATCCATGAGGATTTCTGAGTTTAAGAATTTCAGGATCTTTCTTAGGGTTCTCTTTACTAGGTAGCCTCCCTGGAGTTGTGAGTTGCAGTCTGGTTATCCTTTGCTTTACATCTAGTATCCACTTATGAGTGAGTACATACCATGTTTGTCTTTCTGAGTCTGGGTTACCTCACTCAGGATGATTTTTTTCTAGATCCATCCATTTGCCTGCAAACCTCACGATGTCATTGCTTTTCTCTGCTGAGTAGCACTCCATTGTGTATATGTACCACATTTTATTTATTCATTCTTCAGTTGAAGGGCATCTAGGTTGTTTCCAGGTTCTGGCTATTACAAATAATGCTGCTATGAACATAGTTGAGCATGTGTCCTTGTGGTATGATTGAGCATTCCTTGGGTATATGCCCAAGAGTGGTATAGCTGGGTCTTGAGGTAGGTTGATTCCTGATTTTCTAAGAAAGCACCATATTGATTTCCAAAGTAGTTGTACAAGCTTGCATTTCCACCAACAGTGGAGGAGTGTTCCCCTTGCTCCACATCCTCTCCAACATAAGCTGTCTTCAGTGTTTTTGATCTTAGCCATTCTGATGGGTATAAGATGGTATCTCAGAGTCATTTTTATTTGCATTTCCCTGATGACTAAGGATGTTGAGCAATTCCTTAAATGTCTTTAAGCCATTTGAGTTTCCTCTGTTGAGAATTCTCTGTTTAGCTCTATAGCCCATTTTTTAAATTGGACTGTTGGGTATTTTGATGTCTAATTTTTTGAGTTCTTTATATATTCTGGATAACAGCCCTCTGTCAGATGTGGGGTTGGTGAAGATCTATTCTGTAGGCTGTCACTTTGTCTTGTTGACTGTGTCCTTTGCTCTACAAAAGCTTCTCAGTTTCAAGAGGTCCCATTGATTGATTGTTTCTCTCAGTGTCTGTGCTACTGGTGTTATATCTAGGAAGTGATCTCCTGTGCCAATGCATTCCAGACTACTTCCTACTTTCTCTTCTATCAGGTTCAGAGCAACTGGATTTATGCTGAGGTCTTGATCCACTTGGACTTAAGTTTTGTGCATGGTGATAGATATGGATCTATTTGCAGCCTTCTACATGTTGACATCCAGTTATGCCAGCACCATTTGTTGAAGATGCTTTCTTTTTTCCATTGTATAGTTTTGGCTTCTTTGTTGAAAATCATGTGTTCATAGGTGTGTGGATTAATTTCGGGGTCTTCAGTTCAGTTCCATTGGACCACATGTCGGTTTTTATGGCAGTACCAAACTGTTTTTATTACTCTAGCTCTATAGTAGAGCTTGAAGTCAGGTATTGTGATGCGTCCAGAGGTTGTTTTTTTGTATAGGGATCACCCAACGACAGAGAAATGGAGGAGATCTACATGAGCAAACTGGGGGTGGGGGGTAATGGAGGGCAAGGGTCAGGGCAAAGAGAGCTTAGGGAAGTAGGAGGTCCCAGCTGGATCAGGAGCAGAGTGGAAGAATGGGGAGGGAGATACCATGATGAATGAAGACCCCAGGGTAATAGGAAGAAGCAAAGAACTAGAGAGGTCCCCAGAAATCCACAAAGATTCCTCCACTGTAGACTACTGGCAATAGTCGAGAGAGTGCCTGAGCTGACCTGCTCTGGTGATCAGATGGCTGAACACCCTGGCTGTCATGATAGGACTCTCATCCAGTGTCTGATAGAAGCAGAGGTAGAGATCCACGGCCAAGCCCCAGGTGGAGCTCCAGGAGTCCAATCGGCGAGAGAGAGGAGGGATTGTATGAGCGAGAGATATTGAGACCATGATTGGAAAAAGCACAGGGACAAATAGCCAAACTAGTGGAAACACATGAACTATGAACCAGTAGCTGAGGAGCCCCCAACTGGATCAGGCCCTCTGGATAAGTGAGACAGTTGATTAGCTTGAACTGTTTGGGAGGCCCCCAGGCAGTGGAGCCAGGACCTGTCCTTGGTGCATGGGCTGGCTTTTTGGACCCTGGGGCCTATGCTGGGACACTTTGCTCAGCCTTGGTGTAGGGAGGAATGGGTTGGACCTGCCTCAGCTGAGTCTACCAGGCTGGGCTGACTCCCCAGGGGAGACCTTGCCTTGGAGGAGGAGGGAATGGACGGTGGATTGGGAGAAGGGCTGGGGGTTGGGAGGAGGGAAGAAGGGGGAATCCGTGGCTGATATGTGAAATTAAGTTAATTATAAAATAAAAATATTTTAAAAAAGAAAAAAAAAAGAATTTCAGGGTCTGATAGCTGGAACAACCTAAAATTTACCACCAGGTGGCAGTAGCACACAACAGCCTTCTATTTGAGTAACCATTTCAGGGTTGCAAAGTAGGAAGCCACAGAGGAAGACTTTGCAGAGACACAGAGGACCACCATTTAGAAAAGGATGGTAGACAAGGAATTCTTAAGATTGGTAGCACTCTTATATATCTAAGTGGAACCACTCCACAGCAAAATAGGGAGTGTCAGGGCCATAGAGTTGCAAAAGGCATCAGCAGCTCAGTTTAAAAATCACTGTATGGTAGTTTTATTTCTGTTTTTTTTTTATTGGATATATACTCATTATATATAGGTGGTGGTATCTTAGGGGCATTTTATTTTATGTGTATAATATACTTTCAGTAAGCCCCATGACCCCAACAAGCCATTAATACTTTTCTTTCTCTTCTCCACTTCCTGCTGTCACCTCTAATCCCTTCGTTTGACTTCTACTTTCATGCTATACATACAATCATACCTTTATGCATTTATCTAAAATTCAGGACTCACAAATTAAAGAAGACATGCAGTATTTTGCTTAATGTATTAATATGCATTAATGTATTGAATCCACTTCATTTCAAGTGAATTTTTGTTCTACTATATAGTTGAATATTATTTTATTCATGTATTTCTCTATTGGTGGACACAAAGGTTAACTCCATAGCTACTGTGGGTTATGGTGCAATAAACATGCATGTACAAGTAACAGTGTGGTATGTTGGCTTAGAATCCTTCAATAAATAACTAAGGGTGGTATAGCTGGGTAATATGGTTGATGAACTTTAGTTTTGCTTTGTTTTGCTTGTTTTGGATCCTACATATTGATGTCAGTGGTGGCTAAACTAATCTAGATTGTGACCAGTAGTGTATAACAACTTCTTTCAGCACACTTGCCAGCATTCATTCATTTTCTTAATGATTGTCATTCTAACCACAGTAGATGAAATCATAATGTAATTTAATTTTCTTTTCTCTGATAATTAATCATGTTGAACTTTTTTCATATGTTTATTGGTTATTTGTACTTTCATCTTTAAGAATTCTTTATTTAACTAGACTGTTTATTGATCAGATTGTTGGATTTCTTGGTATTTAGTTTTATGAGTTCTTTATGTATTCTATATATTAGTCCTCTGTCAGATATAGTGTTAGCAAATATTTTTCTCTTATACTGTATGTCATTCATTCAATTAAATGCTTTCTTTCCTGTACAAAGATATTTTAATATTATGCAATCCCATTTGTCTGTTTTTGGCATTATTTCCTGAATGTTTAGAGTTCTACTTAGAAAGTCCTTGCCTATGTTTATATCTTAAAATGTTTTCTCATATTTTCCCTCTGTTTCAGAACTTAAAATCTTAAATTAAAATCTTTTCTATATGTTGAACTGGTTTTATATATGACCAGGATGGACTATAGTTTTAACATTCTACACATGTATATTGGTTTTCTCAGCACCATTTGTTGAAAGGCCATTTTTTCTCCATCTTGTAAAAAGTCACTTGTCTTTAGTTGTGAGAATTTATCTTTATAGTCTATTCCATTGATCCACATGCTGGCTTTTGCATTGTGTTCACAACCAGCAAGTAGAGAGGAGTGACTGCTTGTACTCAGCCCACTTTCTCCTTTTCATACAGTCCAGGATTTCATCATGGGGAATTGAGCCATTCACAGTGGATGGGTCTTCCTACCTTAGTTTACCTATTTAATATGGTCTCCTACGGGTGTGCCCAGAGGCTTGTCTCCCAGATAATTCTAAATTTCATCAAGTTGGCAACAGAGCCCTTAACACTTTCTTTCTTTGCAAATTTGTTATTGATATAGTTCGTGAGGGGAAGTGAGAAATTCATACCTGCCCTCGGTGTTATCATATGAAGGAGGCACATGACAACAACACCAAGTCTGTAAACAAGTAGTTTTCCATCATCCATCACACCTGCGAAAAGAAAGCAGATTCATAACCAGTGTAGAAGTCAGATAAATCCGCAGCTGCCTAAAGCACTGTCTTCCAGTTGTGGCTGTCATCATCTTTTAATCCCAGGTAAACAACAATTGCCATGTCAGGAGAATCATTTACTTTGTGTTATTTAGCTCTGAAGTTTTATTAGCAAATATGACGTTTATGCTAAGAAGGCTCAATAAAATGACTATATCTTCCCAGACATTTATTTATTTTTACAGGATTGTCTTCTCCAAGGCTTGATTGGGTATTCTTTTCTTTTTTTTTTTAAACTCCATGAGCCTGCTTTCTTCCCCAAAGTTGATGGAAATGGGGAACATGTCCAGTTTTCCAAAGCCTCCATTAGTCGAATCCTTTGATATATTTATTAATTGCTATACAGAAAAAATTAAAGTCATATTTATCTTCATTTATAGAAGAAATTAAATAATCATTTTATATAGAGGAAGTAACTTTCTTCTATGACATTTTAAGAACCCCACTGAATATTTTTGGTAATTGAGACATTGCCTAACTTAGTTAGGGTTTCAATTGCTGTAAAGAGACACCATGACCACAGCAACTCTTATAAAGGAAAACATTTAATTAGGCCTGGCTTACAGTTTCAGAGGTTTAGTCCATTATCATCATAGTGGGAAACATGGTGGCATGTAGGCAGATGGTGCTGGAGAGGGAGCTGATAGTTCTACATCTTCATCTGCAGGCAGCATAGGTGAATTCCACACTAGGTCTAGCTTGAGCATCTGAGATCACAAAGCCCACCCCCCAGTGATGCACTTCCCCCAGCAAGGCCACATGTACTCCAACAAGGGCACACCTCCTAATAATGCCACTCCCTATGGGTCAAGCATTCAAACACGTGAGTCTATGGGGGCCATGCTTATTCAAACCACCACAAACATATCTGTGGTCCTTACTCTAAAGTTCAAGGTCAAGGGAAGATGAAGTTGTATTTCTCAGATAAATACAAAGGATTTTTTTAAAAAGTTCTTCTTGATATGTAGCTGTGGAAACAGATGTAGGACTTTCCTATTTCTATACTCCAAGAGATACTTACAAAGTACTGGTATTATAGAAAAACAAAGAGTTAAATAGTTACAACAATATAAAAATACCTTGTTTAAAAAGGCAAATTTAGTAGTAATTCTGGACTTATCTAGATTCTCACATTACTAAAATGGTATATCTACATTGTGAATAATGACCTGGATTTCTTAAAAAATCATAAAGTCAATAAAGATATATATCAGATGCCAAATGTAGAATTGCTATTGAGCAATGGTGAGTTGAGGAAAACATAGTAATACTAAGAAATGAAGCAGAGGGAAATTAATAAACTCTTCATATGCTGTATTAACATACATCTTACCTTAAGATGAGCAAACTATAAAGAGAATAAGTGATAGCATGCATAGTAGCTAGCTCAGGATCTCATATTAATATCACATAAGTTGAAATCCTGGCTTTACCATTGAGCTGAATAGGCCTAGGCAAGTTACGAGAAGTCTGTCACTTCAGGTTTTTCAGCTACAGGAGATATTTTCTTCATCATTGCATTTATTATTAGAATTAGTGGTGGTTTGAATAAAAATGGCCCCCATAGGTTCACAGGGAGTGGCACTATAGGAGATATGGCCTGGTTGGAAAACATATGGCCTTTTGGGAGGAGGTGTTCCACTAGGGGGTGGGCTTCAAGGCCTCAGAAACCCAAGCCTGGCTAACATGTCATGGTCACTTGTGCTGCTTACAGTCAAGATTCAGCTTGTTTTACAATACCACTTCTGTCTTCATGCCACCATGCTTCCCATCATGATGATAATGCACTTAAACCTCTGAACTGTAAGCTAGCCCCAACAAAATGTTTTCCTTTATAAGTGTTGCCATGGTCATGGTATCTCTTCATAGCAATAGACATCCAACAGAAGTTGGTACAAGGGACTGAGGAATTGCTCTGATAGGCCTTACCATGTTTTTGTTTGGAGGCGTGGACTTTGAATTTGAAAAACAGTTGAATGCTGTAAGTGGGGAATAATGGACTATATCAGTAGAACCATGGATGACAGTGGTGCTGAAGGTGATTTGAACTGTGGAGACCTGGCTTAAGAGGGTTCAGAGGAGAAGAATTTCAGTATGTGACCTAGAGACTGTTCTTGTGATACTTTGACAAAGAATGCAGCTACATTTTGTCCTTGCCCAAAATGTCTGCCTGAGGCTAAAGTGAAGAGTTTTGGGTTATTTGTATTATCAAAGTGTGGTAGTTTGAATGTAATTGGTCCCTATTAGTTCACAGAGAATGGCATAATTAGGAGGTGTGGCTTTGTTGGAGTAGGTATGGCCTTGTTGGAGGAAGTATGTCACTATGGAGGTGGGCTTTGAAATCTCATATATGCTCAAGCAACACCCAGTGTCTCAGACCACTTCCTGTTGCCTGCAAATCAAGATGTAGGACACTCAACTACTTCCACTGCATCATGTCTGCCTGTATGTCACCATGTTGCACCATGATGATAATGGACTAAACCCCTGAAAATGTAAGCCACCCCAATTAAATGTTTTTCCTCTATAAGAGCTGCTGTGGTCATAGTGTCTCCTCACAGAAATAGAAACAGTAACTAAGACAGGAATTGGTACCAGGGATTGGGGTATTGCTGTCATAGGCCTGACTATGTTTTTTGTTTAGAGGAATTTGAACTTTGGTACTTTGGGTTAGGAAAGCAGTGGAATGCTTCAAGTATTCCTTAATGGGCTGTACAAGTACAATCATGGAAGACAATGGTGCTGAGAATGATTTTAAATGTAGGGGGCTTGCTTAGGAGGTTTCAGAGGAGAATAATTTTAGTATGTTGCCTAGAGATAGTCCTTGTGGTATTTTGGTGAAGAATGTCACTGCCTTGTACCCTTGTCCAAAGAGTCTGCCTGATGCTAAAGTGAAGAGATTTGGAATTCCATGGGAAGAGAAAAATCTGAAAGCAGTCTCAAAACCATAGACTCTGTCATGTGGTTACTAGTGTTTATGTTTATAAAGATTTAAAATTAAAAGGAATAAGCTGAGGAGAAAACAAACACCAGGAAATGGAATGGAGCTAAGTCTTGTGTTTAAGGAGATAAACAGATTAAGAAATGGAATAAAAGGAGTTGTAACCTCAGAGGAAGATTCCACTCATCTAAGTTTCCAACTTGTGAAAAGGAATTAAGGAAAAGCTTAGAGCTGGGTGTGGTGGTACATACCTTTAATCCCAGCACTCCAGAGGCAGAGGCTGGTGGATCTCTGAGTTTGAGGCCAGCCTGGTATGCAGAGAATGTTTCAGGATAGCCAAGCTTAAGTAGTGAAGGAAACCATTGAAAACAGAAAGCTGGTGAAGATGTAATTGAATGAGTGGGACATGTTCCAGCCCCAGAAAGCAGTAAAACTTGGCAGATTTGGCAACATGGTTCTGACTTTAGAGTCAAGGATAGAAAAACAGGGTAATAAAATCTCCTTCCACAATCAAGGAAAACCACTGAGGCCAGATGTGTGACAGTGGTATTCCCTGCATGGAGGTCTAGAGATGTCATTGTGTAAAGCTGTTAGATGAAGCCTGGGTTACCTTGGAGACCCCAAAATGTTGGATAAGTCAGAGCTCTGGGATACCTGTCAAGGAGAGCTGCTAACAGGGAGCAGAGACAGCCCAAGAGAAAGAAGTGTGTTATAATCAACAAATCTGTAAGGAGTTGGAGAGCTGAAGAGTGCTTTGACATCAGACATAGAGATGCAGAGTTTGAAGTTTGCCCAGCTGGCTTTCTGTCTTGCTTTGGTCCAGTATTTCCTCATTATGCTCCATTTTGGGACAGTAATATACATCCTGTGCCATTGTATGTTGGAAGTATGTGATCTACTTTCCATTTGATTTTATGGAGATTTACCATTAGGAGATTGCCATGAGTCTCTGTAGAGTCTTCAGACTTCGACATTTAAACAAGTTTGAGACTGTTGTAGACTATGGTGACTTTTGAAGTTGGACTAAATACATTTTGCATTATGATAAGGCTATAAGCCTATGGGGGCCAGGGAGTGGAATGTAGTGGTTTGAATAAAAATGGCCTCTATAGGCCCATAGGGATTGGCACTATTAGGAGATATGGCCTTTGGAAGATGTGTGGCCTTATTAGAGGAGGTGGGTCAGTAGGAGGTGGGCTTTGAGGTCTCAGAAGCTCAAGCCTGGCTAGTGTGTCGCAGTCACTTCTGCTGCCTGCAGATCAAGATGTAAAACTCTCAGTTCCTTCTCTAGTACCATGTCTGCCTGCACTACACCATGTTTCCTGATATGACAATAATGGACTAAACCTCTGAATTGTAAGCAAGCCCTAATTAAATGTGTTCCTTTATTAGAGTTTCCATGGTCCTAGTGTCTCTTCACAGAAATAGAATTCCTAAGATAGAGCCCCATGGGAGGGTTCATACAAAACAAATCAAACAATAAAAAGAGCAAGGGAAAGGCGAAAGATAAAAATGAAGATACATCTACCTCACTGTATGTTTAAAATACAACAAAGAAACACGAAGAATATTAAACAACTCAACATGACATATTCACAACCTCACAACTCCTGAATAGTGGAAATAAAAGTGACTAAGATAGATGAAATGGCAGAGAAAAATTTCAGAGTCCTGTTTGTAAAAAAGATGAATGACCACATAGAGAACTCAAATACATAGATGAATGAACTAAGGAAATAAATCCAGAATTTATAGAGGGCAGGTACCAATGCAAACAAAATAGTATAGTATATAATGAACAGAGTTTCAACTCAGGAGGGTGAAAAATGACTGGATATGGGTGAGAGTGATAGCTGCACAATAATATGAATGCTTATAAAGCAACAGAACCGCAAATTATTTAAAAAAAAACAAAAATGGCTTTTAGAATACAACATTAAAATTTTACTTTTGTCAGTACACTTATTGACTTACTGTAGCTGGAGTTGTCTCCAGTCCCGACCAGGCCCGCAGCTGCTCAGGCCCAAATAAACACATAGAGGCTTATATTAATTAAAACTGTATGGCCTAATGGCTCAAGCTTCTTGCTAGGTAGATCTTACATCTTAAATTAACTCATTTCTATTAATCTGTAAGTTGCCACATGGCTTGTGGCTTACCGGTATCTTTACATCTTGCTTCCTCAGTGTCTGGCTGGCAACTCCTGACTCAGCTGTAGTAGGTAGACATTCCAGCTTTGACCTGGAAGCTCCAACCCCCATTGTGGCTTCGGTAACAGTCACACCTACAAGGCAGGGCTGAGAGAGGACGCTGAAGACCCGGGTTCCAGATGCACAGGCTCTCTTAGTTCCTGGACCCTGGATGCTGGAGGTAGACCGAGCAGAGTTCTCCAGAGAACACCGCCGGACTACACCACATCTTTCCCAGACTCTGTAAACTATGCATTCACTTGTAAGTTACCCCACAAAATAAACCTCCCTTTTAACTACGTGGAGTGGCCTTAATAATTTCACCAATACTCAGCCTTCCTGTTCCCAGAATTCTCTTCTCTCTTTATCCCACCTATACTTCCTGCCTGGCTACTGGCCAATTAGCACTTTATTTATTAACCAATCAGAGCAACACATTCACAGCATACAGAGCTATTTCCACAGCAACTTACATGTGCAGAAGACAGGAGTCACATCATCATCTTAACAAATGCAGAAAAAAGCTTTGACAAAATCCAACATGATTTCATGATAAAAGCTCTAGAAAAAGTAAGACTAGAAGAAACGTATCTTAACATGATAAAAGCTATATATGACAAAGCCACAGCTGCAGCATGAATCCTAATTTGTCTTAATAAAAACCCAGAGTCAGATATCAGGGTGAAAGCTAAAAGATCAGAGAAGCAGAGCAGCCAGCCAGACTTCTTTCCTGTACCAAATCTTCAGCCTGAAAGGGCCTGGGTTCCTGTCTCCTTCTGGCTTATATTTCTTTCTCTGCCCAACCATATCACTTCCTGTCTCAACCTCCCTAGTGCCGGGATTAAAGGCATGTGTGCCACACTGCTTGCCTCTGTTTCTCTTTTAGACTGGATCAATCTTTTGTAGCCCACGGTGGCCTTGAACTCACAGAGATCTGCTTCTGCCTCCTGAGTGCTGGGATTAAAGGTGTGTGTCACCACTGCCTGACCTCTGTGACTAACTAGTGACTCAGCTCTGCATGCTGATCTCTAGGCAAGATTTAATTGTTAAAACAAACAAAATATCACCATATACAACCAACATAAATCTAAATGGAGAAAACTCAAAGCAATCCCGTTGAAATGAAAAATGAGACAGGGCTGCTCACTATCCCCATTCTTTTCCAATATAGTGCTTGAAGCAATAAGGCAAGAGCAGGAAATTGAGGGGATACAAATAGTAAAGGAGAAGTCAAATTATCCCTATTTGCAGATTATATGATATTATATGTAAGAGGCACCCAAAATTCCACCAGAAAACTTCTCAAAATTCAACAAAGTGGCTGGATACAAAAATCAACTTACAAAAATTAACCTTCCTATATACAAATAACAAGCATGCTGGGAAAGAGATCATAAGCACACTCATTTACAATCACCTCATATCCTGGAATAAATCTAACCAAGGAAATACAGAGGTATTTGAAGATTTCAAAGTTCCTGAGGAAAGAGATTAAGGAAGACATTAGAAAATTAAAAGACCTCCCACATTCATAGATTGGTAGATTTAATATTATGAAAATGACCATTATACTAAAAGCAGTTGGTAGATTTAACATAATCCCAATCAAAATTCTCATGAGTTTCTTCACAGAAATATCCTAGAATTTGTATGGAACCACAAAATACCAAGGATAGCCAAAGCAATCTTGGAAAAACCAACAACAATACTGGAGAGAATATCGCTTGAAATTTCTAAATAGATTATGGAGGTATTGCAATAAAAACAGTATGATACTGGCACAAAAAAAACAACTTATAGAAACACAAAAGAAGATGCAAACATAAATACACCTAACTGTAGCCATCTGATAATTGACAAAGTTGTCAAAATTATATACTTGAGGAAAGATAGCATCTTTAATAAATGGTGCTGAGAAAACTGGATGTCCTCATGTAAAAGAATGAATATTCATATCTACCACTTTCCATCAAAATTAAATCCAGAAGATCAGTGACCTCAATTTGAAACCTGGAATGCTGAAACTGTCCAAAGACAACATGGTCAGCATCCTACAAGATGTAGGTGTAGGAAAGGGCTTTCTAAATAGGACTCTGTTTGCCACAAGTGGGAACTCAAAAAACTAAAACTCTTCTGTACAGCTAAGGGAACAATCACTCAAGTCAAGGGGAAACTTACATAGTAGGAGAGAACCTTTGATAACTATCTTTCAGAGGACTAATACTCTGAACGTTTAAAGAACTGAAAAAACAAAGAGTCAAGAAACAACCCAACTGAAAAGCAGGCTCTATATCGGAAGAGAGAGTTTTCAAAAGAAGAAATCAAAATGTGTAAGATGTACCTCAAAGAGTGTTCATCTTTAGAAATTAGGGAAATGCAAATTGAAACAGCTTTGAGATTTCATCTCACACCAGTCAGAATGGCTAAGGTCAAGAAAATAAGCCATAACAAATGCTTGTGAGGAAACTAGAACCCTCATTCACTCTTGGTGGAACTGAAAACTGGTGCAGTCTGGAAATCACTCTGGAAATCAGTGTGGAGAATTCTTAAAAAACTAAAAATAAATCTAACATATGACCAAGCTTTACCAGTCCTTAGCATATGCCCAAAGAACTTGACAATATATAGCATAGGCAATATTCATTTCCACCCTATTCACAATATCTAGGAAATGGAAACAATCTCAATGTCCTTCAACCTATTAATGGATAATGAAAATGCGGTGTATATGTACACTACAGAATGTTATTCAGATGTAAAGAAAAGTTAAACCATGACTTTCAAGTAGATGGATGGAACTAGAAAGTACTATACCAAAGGAGGTTATACAGACACAGAAAGACAAATGCCACATGTTCTCTATCATGAGTGGTTCCTAGCTGCAAGTCTTTAGATGTAAGTATATATCCTAGAGTAACTTCAGAAACCAGGAAAAAAATGAGCATGGAAGGGGAATAGAAGTACACAAGTGATATGAAGGGGAAAATGGGAAAATGGGGATGGGTATTTTAAATAGGGAAGGGAGTGAGTGGTCAATAAAGAAGAATGGGGAGAAAGAATAAATAACAATAAAGATATTTGAAAAAGCCTTAAAGAATTATACTACTTTATATTTACCTAAAAATTACAAACAATATATCTATGTATGTATATCTATATTTTAATGAAGATATGCCACATGAATTGGCAATGTTTTCCCAGAGAGCCATAGGGCAGCTAAGAAAAACCCCAGCACCAGGCATGAGAAACCTCATTTTGAATTGTTAGTGGGAGCCTAGGAGACTCCCAAAACAATATAGGCTACTGCTGTTTCCCACGGTTGTCTCCCAGAAGTGAAGGAAAGTCCCTATTGCTGAAGATATTGTGTACTTATGAACATGTGATTCAGAAGATTTGAGCTGGGTCCAACTTGAAAGCCTCCTCCCTGAGGACTAACTTTGAGAGTGGCAGAAGATGCCATGCAAGGTGCCAAAGGAGAAAACAATCAATATTCCCATCCAGCCATGATATCAGTGAATTATCATCATGACCAGCATGGAAAAGTATTTCAAAATGTGCAATAGTGGTACTCATATCTTAGCAGCAATCAGCAGCTCTCTAATTGGATTTAAGACCCACACACTAAGAGGAATATCATACCTGGTACTGGAAATACAGCCAACTGCCCAAGGCTAGTGAGGTTATGGATCTTAGAGCAGAAATTACCACTGCCAATTTACTAGACCAGTATAATTCCTAACTGTAGAAATAAGTGTAGCACTCACCATTCATCAGAGAATCTTTTCTTTATTGCCTAGGGAAACCAATACAGTAAACCACAACTGGTCAAAATATATAGAACAACTGATCATGGGGTACATCTACAACACAATCTCTATACGCAAGGATCAATGCGCATTGTAGAAGACAGGGTGGGAAGATTGTAAGAGCCAGAGAATTTGTTGCTGTAAAATTGTGTCTCCTAGAAACGATAGAGAAGCTATACCATTGAATCCACGACAATATGGCTGCCTAAGCAAGACCAGAGCAATGACAACACCAGTAGACATGCTGTCGTGGAAGGGGAAATCTCACAAGGCCCCACCTCTAGACAGAACTACAGGTAACTAATGACTGCCGAGAAAAGAATTAGTCTTCCTTGGGAATGAGCTCCCTAATTGGTTACCCAATGCCAAGTGGTCAGCCCTCAAGTCATATACATCCAATCAACAACAAATGAACTCAACGGATCATATTTTTATATCTATTCACACACACACACACACACACACACACACACACACACACACATATCATCATCATCATCATCATCATCATCATGATCATCATCATGATGAATTTGAGAAGGAGTAAGAGGTGGGACAAAGCAGGAATTAGAAGTTGGAACAGGGAGAGAGGAAACTATGTGATTATGATTTAGTTTTAAAAAATCCTTTATATGGAGTTTTAATCAAAATTTGATTTGTTGTGGGATATTTTGATCACACTCTGACACACCTGAGACTGACAATAAAGTTTACCTTAAGTCAGAGGGTAGAGCTAACAGACCAGCTCGGCCACCTGTAGGGTAAAAGGGCCAGCCAAAAAAACTTACCGTGGCCCTGAAACAAGAGCCTGTGAAAGAAACATACCCTGGTCCTGAAACTATAACCAAAGAAATATACCCTGACCCAGAAACCAAACTTTGGTAATGGAATCAGAGCCAGTGAAAGAAATATACCCTGACCCTGAAACTAGACCCAAAAGTCTAAAAAGGGCCAGTGAAAGAAACACACTTTGGCCCTGAAACCAGAGCCAAATCTACCCCTGACCAACTGAACATGAAACCAACCAATCCTTGAGCATGAAAACCAACCAATCCCTGAGCAGAAAACAAACCAGTCCCTGAGCATGAAATATAGCCATTCCATTCTGAGCTTGTCCAAGCTCAAGGGGATAGAAATCTAATCAATTTTCTCCCTGAAAATCTTCTCCCTGGAAAAAGTCTACCCATAAGAAGCCCTGTGTAATCCCCTCTGCCTGTTCACTTGGCAACTGTCCCTCTCCACTCTGGCAGAAGCAGCCACTCTCCTGGATTCCTCCTTCCCAAATAAATCTCTTGAAAGTGTTTTGGGTGAAGATCTCTTGCTGGCATGGAGCAGAATGTCTGCTGGGAAGTTCCCTTAAGGGAGCAGAACAGAAGTAACAGCTTCACCGGAGCTGGAACAGGTTGCTACATTTCTGCAGGGGGTTCTGCTTAGCAGAGTAAAGCAGAAGTAACAACTTGGGCGGGAGCAGAGAAGAAATGGATACCTTCTGCTGGGAAACTCCCTTGAGAGCAGAGCAGAGCTCAGCTGTAGCAGCTCTCTCTCTCTCTCCGAGAGCATCAGGATTGCCACATCCTGTGAGAACATCCTCCATCAGATCCCAGCTTCAGGTATAGCCTGACATCCTGATAAGTCAGGACACTTTTCTCGTTACAGCTATAGGTATCCAGGATACCTTTCCTTCACACTTGCAGGTTTAGCCAGACTTCCCAACAAGTCAGGATACCTTTCCCTCCAGAACTGTAGGCATCCAGGAAACCTCCCTTCACAGCTGTAGGCATAGCCTGACTTCCTGACAGGTCAGGATATCTTTCCCTCCAGAGCTATAACACTTGCACTGCTTTTACACCTGTTCACAACTGTTTGGGGCTTGGGCTTTTACTGCTGCTGCCACTTTTGCAAGATGCCAAGGGGACCAACCATTCACCTCCTGCATGCTCTGCCCCGTCATGTTGGGCAGCAACAGCTAGCTGCTAACCCCTCCCTCCCCCCAGATAAACACCACTGACACAGCTGGTTACCCGCACACAGTTTCCCCCTTTGCTGTAATCTTTAGCAGATCTGGTGAGATACCTGGGAATTCTTAAAGGGGCAATTAGGGTTAAAAATAAAAGAGAAAAATCTTTCCCCTGTTAAGAATCAGAAATACCACAATGCATGGAGTTAGGACCCTCTTTAGTGCCACTATGTATGGCTTGCAAATGGAAAAAAATAAACAAGGTGATAAATGACTACAATTGGACTTTCCTTTGGGCCACCAGCTCACAAATAATGACACAGAGACTTATTATTAATTATGAAAGCTTGGTCTTAGTATAGACTTGTCCTCCCAGCTCTTATAACTTAAATAAACCCATTTATTTTAATCTATATTTTGTCTCATGGCTCATTACCTCATCTCTCCATATTGTTCATGCTGCTTCCTCTGTGTCTGGTTGGTGACTTTGCCTTCTTTCCAGAGTTCTCTCTTTCTCTCCACCCTAAAGTCTCGACTATACCTCCTGCCTAGCTATTGGCTGTTCAGCTTTTTATTACACCAATCACAGCAAAACATATTCACACAGTGTACAAATATCCTACAACAAACCACTTAGCTGGGATTGATATAATACTGATTGTAATTACTATTAGTTTGGTAATTCCTATTTTATTCTTAACAAAGTGGTTTAATAGCTGTCAAATATGATATTGATAAGATGTAAGCTTTAGAAAGACTTATTACTGATAAGATACAAGCCTTATTAAGGCTTATCAATGAAGATAATAAAAATTTGACTGATAAGATACAAGCCTTAGAAAGACTTGCTAATCAATATAATAAAAATTTGGCTGGGCGTTGGTGGCGCACGCCTTTAATCCCAGCACTCGGGAGGCAGAGCCAGGTGGATCTCTGTGAGTTCGAGGCCAGCCTGGGCTACCAAGTGAGCTCCAGGAGAGGCGCAAAGCTACACAGAGAAACCCTGTCTCGAAAAACCAAACCAAAAAAAAAAAAGAAAAAATTTGACAGATAAGATACAAGCCTTAGAAAGACCTACTAATGAAAATAAGAAAAATATGCAGACACAGAGGAATTTAGAGCACAATGTGCTGAGCCACTGAATTATGAAATTAAAGAGGAGCATTCAAAGATTATTAGATAACCAACCTCAGTTTATCCAGTTACCATTCAAGAACAACCAACAGATGATATGCACCCCCAAGGCTATGCAGAAGTTGGCTGGAATCCTGTAGAAGTTTTTGATTTGAAGAGATTTAAAGAGATAGTTGTTTCATGATATGCATTCATCCTATGTGAAGCAGATGTTAAATTCATGGGCAACTCAATAGAATTATACTTTAAGACTAGAAAGATTAAACTACAGCTATGTTGGAACCTGGCCCTCAGTTACAATGGAGAACATGTTGGAAAAAGGAACCTAGGGTCATAGAACAATGAGGTAGGGCTCAAGGTATGGAAATTTCCCAAGATTAGCTACTCCATGAAGGTCAGTACGCTGATTTGAAAAGACAGTATAGATTTTATGACCATACTTTGGTGCTATGTTATTTAGCAGCTTTGAATGCTTGGGACAGGTTAAAGAATCAGGATAGAGGTTTAAATCCTTTACTAAAACTATACAAGGCCCAAAAGACGTCTTCACTGATATTTATTTATTTACCCATCTATCTATCTATCTATCTATCTACCTACCTACCTATTGGTTTTTCGAGACAGGGTTTCTCTGTGTAGTTTTTGTGCCTGTCCTGGATCTCACTCTGTAGATCAGACTGGCCTCAAACTCACAGAGATCCACCTGGCTCTGCCTTCCGAGTGCTGGGATTAAAGGCATGCACCACCACTACCTGGCTTCACTGATTAATTTTTATAAAGATTGATTTCAGCTGTAAATAGAAGGATATAATATCCATAAGTTAGACAAATATTAATTGAATCTTTGGCTTTTGAAAATGTTAATTCAGAATGCAAAAGGGTGATTAGTTCTTTAAAGGCATGATTAGCACCAATAGATGAATGGATTAGAAATATGACTGATACTGTATCTCACACTTATGATGCTGCTTGGGTAGAAGTAATTTCTAGAAATTTAAGAAAAAGAAAATGTCAGATGTTTTAATGGTAAATAAGGTCATTTGAAAAGGGAGTGTAGGCAAGATGTCCTTAGAAACAACTTTTTTTTCTAGAGATAATTCAAACAGAAGGACCCAGCCTTCTCTAGTATGCAGAAAGCATGCAAAGGTTGGCATTGGACTAATGAAAGCAGATCAACAAGGGACAGGCAAGGTAACCCTTTGCCATCAGGAAACATCCCGAGGGACCTCACACAGGCTCTAATATCAATTTTGGCTCAATCATTCTCAGTCAGCATTAGAGAAACTCATTCACAGATCAATTAAAAGACTTAATACATGTTGTTAAAAACCACACAGCTCTGGATGTGACGAAAGACATAAAAACTTCTATAGCTACAACAAAAAGCTCAGGAGAGACCAGAAAACAGGTATTTTGGCAAACTTCTATAAATGATCAGTGACCAAAGCTAAAAATAGAAACAAATGGCATTGAAATTAAGGGTTTGGTAAGGTAAAGTTGTAATAATACTTTCACCAAAATCTTGGCATCCAGATTGGCCTCTTCAGGAGGCAAATGTTCCAGCTTCTTGGGACTGGAACTTTATCTAAGGTAAAACAAAGTACAAGACTGATGGACTGTATAGGGACAGAGGGACAGATAGGAAAATTAAAAACACATGTGGCTAACATAGCAATGAATTTATGGGAATGTGATTTGTTGCAGTAATGGAAACCACATATTAACATTCCTCCAGTCTCAGAAACAAACCATAAAATAAATAATGATTCTGAGGGAAGTATTAAAAAGTACTAACAAGAACAGCGACAGATCATTCAGATTGTACATAAGCAGGGCACAATAGGTAGTGTTCTTTTAAGGGTATCAACAACCCTACCTTTACAATGTGGTTAATAGAAAAAGCTGTGTTGGTGGGAAAATAGCCGTTGGCATCAAAAAAATTACAGGCACTAGAACAGCTGGTACAGGAGCAGTTAGATGTTTAACACATTGAAGAATCGACCAGTCTTTGAAATTCTCCTATATTTGTCATTTAAAAGATATCTGGAAAATGGAAAATGTTAACAGATTTAAGAACTATAAATAAAGTGATTCAGCCAAAATTCTCTTTAGAGCCTGGAATTCCATTGCCTTCTTTATTACCTAAATGATGGTTTATTATAGTGATTGATTTAAAAGACTGGATTTTTTTTTAACTTTTCCTTTGCAAGAAGAGGATGGATAAAAAATTGCCTTTACAGTGCCTACTTAAAATAATTCTGAGTCTGTTAAATGGTATCAGTGAAAAGTTCTTCCATAAGGGATCTTAAACAGCCCCACCTTCTATCAATAGTTTGTACAGCAGCCATTGTTAATAATTCATAATCAGTTTCCTAAATACACAATTTACCATTGTATGGATGATATTTTACTAGCTTATTCAGACTCAGATATCTTAGAAAAAATGTTTGAAGAGGTAAAGAAAATTTTACCTTTCTGGGGATTACAAATTGCTCTGGAAGAAAACACAAAGAGGAAATTCTATTAATTGCCTGGGATCTAAGATAGGTTTACAAAAATTCAACCACAGAATGTACAATTCAGGAGAGATTAATTATGAACTCTTAATGATTTTCAAAACTGCTGGGAAATATTAGATGACTATGTTCCACAATTGGATTAACAACTCAACAATTAAGCAATTTATTTCAAACCTTTCAAGGTGATAAGGACTTAAATAGACCATGAGAATTATCAGTTGTGGCTGGGAGACAATTGGCTTTGGTAGAAAAGAAATCACAAGATTTACATGTAGATCATTTAAATCCAGAGCTTGAATGTATTCTGATTATTTTACATTCTATAAATTCTCCCACAGAAATTCTTATGGAGAGAAAATATGAGATCTTAGAATGGATATTTTTACCATACAAACAGAATGAAAAATTAAAGACCTATATAGAAAATGTTTCTGGAATGATTCTTAAAGAAAATTGTGACTTCGTCAATTAGCAGGAATAGACCAAGCAGAAATTGTGGTACCTTTTATTAATGCTGAAATTGCCTCATTATGTATGGAAAATAAACATTGCAAAGAGCTTTCAGTGTTTTTTTTTTTTTTGGTGGGGGGAAAGATTAGCAAAAATATCCCCAAGGAAAGAGACTTGAGTTTATAAAGAGAACTAATTATATCTTTTTCACATCACACAGAGAACACTAATTTCTAGAGTCCCTACATTCTATACTAATGCAAATAAATCAGGAAAGGCAGGCTATACATCAGTAAAAATAAGTAAAGTGGCTCAAAGCCCTTTTAATTCAGTTCAAAAATCAGAATTATATGCTATTCTTATTGTATTATTAGATTTCCAGAACCTCTTAACATAGTTAGACTCTTAATATGTAGAAAGAGTTGTTTTACATATTGAAACCACTGAAATTATTTCAGATGATTCATAGTTAACTTTATTGTTTATTCAATTACAAGAAATAATCAGAAATAGAAATCATCCCTTATATATAACATATATCAGATTCCATATGGGGCTACCAGGCCCTCTAACACAAGGTAATGATGAAATTGATCAGCTATTTGGTAGGAAATGTGCTAGAAACATCAGAATTTTATAAGAAACACCATGTTAATATCAAGGGTTTGAAGAAAGATTTTTCTATCACCTGGCAACAAGCTAAGGAAATTATAAGCAAATATCCTACTTGTCCTTTCTATAACCAAACTCCACTACCTGAAGGAAGGAACCCAAAGGGTACTCAAAGAAATGAATTTGACAAATGGATGTGTTTCATTTTGCAGAACTTGGAAAATTAAAGTATGTGCATTATACCATATATACTTATTCAGGATTTCAATTGGCAACTGCTTTAGTCCAGCAAAGGCTAATTCTGTAATCACATATTTATTAGAAGTTATGGACATCATGGGGGTACCTATACAAATTAAGACTGACAATGCTCCAGCATATGTCTCTAGTAAAATGAAACAGTTTTTTGCATATTACAATATAAAACATTTTATAGGTATATCACAGACTCCTACATGACAACTAGTTATAGAAAGTTCTAATTGTACTTTAAAATATATGCTTAATAAACAGAAAGGGGTAATAAACACCCTAGAGATATATTTCACAATGCTTTATTAACTTTAAAGTTTTTTAATTCTAGTGAGAAAGGAATGAGAGCTGTGGAGAGACATTGGATAATAGAAAAATTTGCTGAATTAAATAAACCTGTGCTGTGAGATGTCTTTCTGTATACTGTGGATATGTTTTATTACCATTGTTTAATAAAGAAGCTGCTTTGGTCTATAGCAAGGCAGGATATAGCCAGGAAGGAAATCCAAGCAGAGATACAGGGAGAAGGCAGAATCAAAGAAAAGCCAGCAAGTTGCCCAAGAAGCAAGAAGTGAAAGTACTGGTAAGGCACTGGCCTCATGGCAATACATAGATTAATAGAAATGGGTTTATTCATGATGTAAGTACTAGCTAATAATAAGCCTACGCCATAGGCCAAAGAGTTTATAATTAATATTAACCCTCTGACTGGTTATTCAGGAATAGGTGGACATTAGAGATTCATCTATCTACAAACCTATATACTTGAAAGCTGTGTTGTTTTCAGAATGGAAATCAGGATATGTGTTATGTTGGGGAAGAAGTTTTGCTTTTGTTTCCACAGGAGAAGAAAAGCTATGGATACCATCAGGATTGATAAAGATTAGATTCGAACAGGAGAGACATCTTGATTAGAAGAGGCATGGCCATTCTGTCTAAATTAACTTATAAGATTAACAAATGTCTTTCATTGTTCAGACATAACTGCCAAAAAGGGAAATTCCTTAAAGTTAGGGTTGGGGCAGGGTTTTGTTTTTGTCTTTCCAAGAGAATAAAAGCATCCAACTAAAGAATCTAAAGACCACTGGACAAATAAGACATCTGTTAAAGAAGGACAAATCACCCAGAGAAAATGTCCCAAGAAAATTAGTAAATTGGCTTAATGATATAACACATTTCCAACAGGAAAAAAATCATAAATCTTCCTAAATGTTTCTGCTGTTCTCTACAGACATATAAGGCAGATGGTCTTTTTGTAGTCCCAATTCAATTAAAATTTAAGTCTTGCTTTGGAGTTGGAGCATGACTCTCTCCTTCTCTAAACCTAAGCGTACTTGTTAAAGGAAAATCCCAAATCTCTGTCTCATGTCAGAGAGTCATTTGGTATGGAACCATTAAAAACCAAAATTAAGGGACTATTCTATTGCCAATAATCTCATAATACTTTGTCTTTATTTTGACTCTTTATTTTCTTAATGTATAAACATTATCTCAAAATTTATAAGGTATATATATATATATTATATATATATATATATATATATATATATATATATATACTCAACTATACTCAACTTTCTGTCATGATATTAATGGTCATATAGAGTACTGATTCTAGAAATAAGCTTCATCCAGCTTTCTGAACATGATTTCAGGATTTAGTACAAAGCAGGTAATTAGGAATTAAGCTTATGTATCCTGGGTGTATGTAATAGGTTGTGGTCTTTAACCTCTCTGAGATGTGCTGCATCTGACATTTAAAATGTTTTAAGTTTTCTATAGTGAACCATGACCATTTCTAACAGCTACCTTTGAAGTTTCCAGAAGGATGATGAGACCTCACAATGACAAATCTACCTGGATTGCAGTAATGCCATTCAGCTGGCAAACACCACCCAAAGATCACCTTTGGACTATAAACTGCTCAGAACAATCTCAATTTGGTTATCTAAGATGATCCAACATCATAGACTACTCTAGCCAGAACTTCAGATAAGCCCTGCACTTTCCCATCACACCAAGACTGGACAACAGTTAGCTCTCCTAGAACTTGATCTTTATCTCAACTTCTTCAGGTCTCTTAGAGATGCCATCTCACCCAGACAACAGGAGGTAATTTTAGGAACATGATGCCCACATTCCCAAGAAGTGGGGTTGGTGGATTTTGGTCATTCAGTTGATGTTTGTCATCCTTTGGGGGGCTGGTTACAAGTTGTTGTTGGTCATGGTCAGGGAAGAAACTAAGCAAAAGAAATTAGATTCAGGGGTCTCATTCTGAAAAGAAAAATGGGGAATATAGAAATGACAGGATAAAAGGGTAGATTATTGAATCTACTTTCAAACTGAAAAAGCAACTACTAGTCTCTAATATTTTACATTGGTATAAATTTTTGTATAATGATACAAATTTAAGGGTTTTTGTGGTTTTTGTTATACTGCATTATACATTTCTATTTCTTGTTTAAGGTATTATACATATGTAGCACATTAAAAAATGAAATGTAAAGTTCTAGTCCTTGAAAGCTATTAAAGATAATAAAGAAAGACAGGTTAATAGTCATCCTTAACAATCAAACTTATAGATTGTTATAACATACTATATATATATGTTTCTTGTTTAAGGTATTATACCTCTGCAGCTTATTTAAATACGTATGGTAAAGTTCTAGTCTTTGAAAGCTATTGTTACAAACTATTTAGGATAATGAAGAAATGCAGGTTAGTAGTCTTCTATAACAATTAAAGTTTTAGCCATGTTAGGTATGTTTTCAAGGTCAAAGAGATATATCAAATAGGTAGATGGTCTTAAACATTATAGAGACCTACAAAATAGGGCATTTAAAATGTTTTAATAACATAAGGATTTTCATGACAGTGAGATACGTTTGTTCCTGGCAGAACCAGTTTACTAAAAAAAGATGATGGACATCAAAGAACCTTCACATGGAATTTGCTTTCATTGTGGTAAAGTTAGCCACTGGGCAAGAAACTGCTCAGCCTTGACTGCTGACAGCATGCTGTCCAAATTGGACAAACAGTCACCTTAAAAGAAGGTGACTACTAAACTTTTCCAAGACAAAGGAGGACAGTCCTTCAGAATTTCCTGCTTCACAAAAATGTCTGTCAGACATTCTAGGCCTGTAGATCGAAAATAGATGCCCCAAAGTTGCAGAGAGAAACTTGAATAATGTCCAGACAGCTAGATGTTTGCTGTTTCTATAGTTTTGAAAGTTATTTGTTCTACACTTCCTGTTTACTCAAGTAATATTATATCCTTCTCAGGTCTCTGATGGGGTTGAAGACTAGATAGTTATAGTTACAGTTTTCCTTGTTACCAAATTCAAAAAATAAAATCACAGAAGAGGTATATGGTTGAGATACATGAAAGCTTAAGTTGTTTAAGAAAATGTTTTGAGGTCTAAAAGGATAATTTTGGGTTAGTAATACAAGTTAGGAAAGAAAGTAAATTAGGTACAAAACTTTTGACTCACCAAGATAGGATAGGTAATGGAATATATTCTCAGAATTGGCCAAATCTAAATGGACTGGACACTGTGAATGTAATTATTACCTGATAACTGTTTTTATTGTATATAGTTTTACTGTGCTAGAATAATACCTTCTCTTTTGATTTAGACAAAAGAGAGAATGTTGTGGGATATTTCAATCACACTCTGACACTCTTGATACTGACAATAAAGTTTACCTTGAATCAGAGGGCTCAGCTAGCTACTAGCTGACCAGAATTAGCTATAGAGGCTTTGGAGGACCCAGGACATATAGAGAGACACAGGAAGTAGTAGGGAGGGGTTAGAAAGATTCATGGGCATTTTGGATTGAGGAATGAGAGAGAGAGAGGAGATCACTGGTTACTTCTCTGCCACTTTTCTAATCAGTCAGGTATTAACCCCATATCTGACTCCCAAGTTTTTGTTAACAATATAATAATTTAGATAATCATTAAAAAATTCAAGAATATGCCATGAACAGTTTGGTTGTGCTTGAAATAAAGTTATAACAGAAGGGATGAGTCAGCACTGTTTCTGTTATTATCAGCAGCTAGGGTGCTGCTGGGTTTAAAGACCGGTACCTCCTGTGAACATACATAAACAAGCTTTACTGTTTTGATTGGCTTATTATAATAGTTTTTATTCTTTCTAAAATTTATCATGTTTTTTGTTTTAACATTTCAAAATTTCTTTAGTAAAATAAGTGCAATAAACATTTTGTGGCTTCCAGTGAGAGACCTTATTTTAATAATACTTATTTTTATTTTTTATGTGTGTGTCCATTGTTATTATACATGTGTGCATGTGTATATCCATGAAAGCCAAAAAATTGTCAGAACCCTGGAAACTAGAGTTACAAAGGGTTGTGAACAATTAGGTTTGGGTGTGGGGAAGCAAATTTCTGTCCTCTGTAATACCAGCAAGTACTCTTAACTGTTGAGCCATCTCTCCAACTCTTCAGCATGATAATTTAATGTGCAATGCTCAAATCATGGTAAATCAGGATAGTAGCAATTACATTTCCTTAAATATTGTTGAGTATTTTCAAACTTTGGTCTTTTAGTTACTTCAGTTATTGTAAAGAATACTCACACTAATATAGCTTATTCTTCCTCAATAATCATCTCTTGATACCCATAATTAATCCTCTTTCTAACCTCCCATGTCACTTTTTTCAGCTTTTAGTGACAACTATTCTGCTTTCTCCTATAAAAACAACTTTAAAACTTTATAGATGAGTAAGAATATACAGACCTTTTTTTTACTTTGATGTTCTATTTAAGAAAGTAAAAAAAAAAATCAGTCATATTTTTAAAAAGCTATCACAAACATCTCACAACAATGCATTTCTTCTTCACTCACTGCTTTTCTTAGTCACAAGTGTCTACAATAAAGAGGATGTACTGGTTTAAAGAAAATTATGGGGATGAAGTCAGTCTTATAACCTTGTGACTGAGAAACTAGCTGAAGAATAAATGTATTTTTTCTTGTTATCTATCTTTACATTCCAGACATTGAGTCAACATTTGCTGAGGCTCTACAGCAGAAGTAATGCATAAGGAAAACATGAGAAAAACTTTCCCCAGTGGTTACTAAAACCTCATCCTTGTAGACTTCCAGGTCTCAGTAGCCTTCAAGCATATGTCTTTAGCCTCCCCAGAAATGCAAAGATAATTTTTCCCAGAGGCACAAGCAACAGAAAATGATAGAAGAGACCTTTCATGAATAGACTACTAGGTACACGACCTTTGTAAATTCTGATACTTACTTGAGTCTGATAGTTGCTAGTCAGCTCTCCACTATTCCGACAGACAAACTTAGTTGGGGCACCTGGATTTCTGATAATGGTCAGATGTTTTTCTGTATCCAGGGAAAGATGATCCAGAGTCAGATCCTAGGTAAAGCTGACCATCAAGCTTCTTCTGTTCTCAAATTCTGGCTGTATGATCCTGCCCACCTGAAAATTTGTTCTCTTTTGCAGAGAAATTCCTAGTGGGCTGGTTTCATCAACAGACAAGTGAAACCTTTGTGCAGCTTGCACTTCATATTGCTTAAGCACTAACAAAGTTTCCGTCACCCAGTGAAGGAGCAAAACAAAATCTGACTCATACCTGTCATGTACTGAGTACTGCCCAAAAAAGATATGATTAATTTTTTTGGCATGGCAGAAGACTCAATTTATGAAAGTACAAGCAAAAGACTCTCAATTCAACTTTCAGAGAGCACACAATGGCTAGCAAGATTCTTGAAACAAAATAACCAGTTATCCCATGAAGCAAAGGAGCCCAGCAATTTTTCCAGGGTAATAGAAAAACCTTGAAATCAGAATAAAATGCGAAGGATCCAGAATACATCTGGTAGTTTAAGATGGCTGGTATAGGGGAGAGGTTGGGGAGGCATAATAAGAGATAAACTGCTGAAAGTAAAAGGATAAACTTATGAAAAGGACACTTTTAAAAGCATCTGTATATATATATATATATATATATATATATATAACATGCTGTATTAGTTACTTTTCTCATTGCTCTGACAAAATATCTGATAAGAAGAAACTTAAGAGAGTGAGGATTTATTGCCTGTAATTTTATAAATGCACTTTTAAAAAGAATTATGTATACATTTGAATATATTTATAAAAACTATCATATATATTTATGCATGTACATTCACATATATGTACGTATAAGAAAATGAATGTGTCTTTATATATACATATACATCTATCCTTTCTGTCTCTTACAGTCTTCTTTTCTCCTTTTCCGCATAAATTCTGGAGTGATGATGAGGGAAGTGTGATAGATATCTCTTTTAGGGCTGAGTATTTTACAAAATTACTTATTCTCTGCATGTTGACCAGTTTGGGTTTTCTGTGTTAATTACTATCTATTGCAAGAAGAAGTACTCTGGCAAAGGTAAGCTTTGCACTGATCTATATGCCAAGAGGAGTCATTTTGTTGCTATTTTCATTTAGCAAAGTAATAATAGTAGGCTTTACTCTAAGGCTCATGACCTATGTATCTTTAAGTTTTTGACCTCACTGACAATTCATGTATGGGTTCCATCTCATCAAATTGGCTTTAAATCCATTGAAAATAGTTGTTTTTTCCCATTACATTCAATATGCATAACTTGCAGGAAGTTCATTGCCTTAGTCACTGTTCTACAGCTGTAAAGAGACACCATGCCCAAGGCAACTCTTATGAAAGAAGCATTTAATTAGGGGTTTGCTTACAGTTTCAGAGGTTTAGTACATTGCCATCATGGTGGGGAACATGGCAGAAGCCATGGCAAGCATGTTGCTGGAGAAGTAGGTGAAGAGCTCCATCCTGATCTGCAGGCAGAGAAGAGACACTGAGCTTGGCATGGGCTTTTGAAAACTCAAAGCCTAACCCTGTGATACACCTCCTCCAACACCTCTCTCCTAATCTCCAATTATTTCAAACAGTTCCACTTCCTGGTGACTAAGCATTCAAATATGTGAGCCTATAAGGGCCATTCTTATTCAAACCACCACAGTCATTATAGTTCACAGAGTTCATAGCTGGATGAGATTGAAGATTACTCTTCTCTTCTGGTAGCATGCAGAGGACCTTCTAACCCTAGCTGGTAGGTATAGAACTTCTAGTTGAGTATCATTTAGATTTCTCCATATTCTATGCCACAAATATATGATGTATTCAGCAATAGGGATTACTGTCAAGCTCTAGAGGATAACCAATAGCATTGGCTACAGTCTATAATGTTGGAAAGTCTATGGGACCATATTGACCAACAACTAGAAGATATAAGCTATTCCTGGAATTGGAAGCTCTATTTGGTGGCATAAGCTGTCTAGTTGGGGCATTCTCTCCCCCATTATATGGTAACTTCATTTAAATTACTTTCATATATGTATATTATAGCAGGAATCTTAGACAGTCTTATTAATAAAATCAAACCTGAGGCCAGTTATTGGGGTGAATGCTGGAAGATCAGAGAAGCAGAACAAGCCATAGCTACCTCACCTCGCCAGTTCCTTAGCTGATCCTGTTTCCTCAGACTGGAAGCTTCTGAGTCCTCATCCAAATGGGTCTCAGCTGAACTGTGCTGCTCCAAAGCCTGAAAGCTTAACCAGCCAAATGCTTAACCAGCCAAATGCTTCTAGTTTCTGGTCTCCACACCTTATATATCTTTCTGTTTTTGCCATCACTCCCTGGGATTAAAGGCTCAGTTCTTAGGATTAAAGGCGTGGGTCACCATGCCTGGCTGTTTCCAATGTGGCCTTGAACTCACAGAGATCCAGAGGGATTTCTGCCTCTGGAATGCTGGGATTAAAGGTGTGTGCTACCACTGCCTATCCTCTAAGTTTAATATTGTGGCTGTCCTGTTCTCTGACCCCAGATAAGTTTATTAGGGTGCACAATATTTTGGGGAATACAATACCACCACAGTATATATCTTAGGAAGCTTCTATGGTAGTAGGTTTCAATATATTTTTCAAAAGGACTTTAGTGTTCCTTCCCTTTATCTCCTCCATTATCCTTCTCTCCAAACCCCTTATCCATCTAGTCCTCCTATTCTAGTTTCTCCTTTATCTTCCAATAACACTAATTCTATTTCCACTTCATTAGATATCCTCTCCTCCCTTGGTCTCTTACCAGGACCTAATCTCTGTGGTTATTCAGATTGTAGTGCACATATTGAAAGCTTAAAAGCTAACACCCATGTATAAGAGGGAACATAAGATAGTTGTTGTTTGGGGTCTGTGTTTACTCATTTGGTTGAATTTTTCTAGTTTTATCCATTATCCAAAGGGTCTCATGAAACCACCTAGACATTATAGGTTATTGCTAAGGGTATTTGGTTGTCCTTCACATGAAGGTAAGTCTTTATGGCAGAAGACACTATTTACTTATGTAACTGAACATGGACACATTGAGCTTGTACTCAGCTGGATGCTTCACCCCTTCTGACTAGTGTTCAAAGTGCTAGAAGGTACTCTTCATGCTACTGGAGGATAAATGTGTTTTCAATTTCATTCAATTCTAGAGAGCTTTTTCCCCCTTCTTTATTTCTGGCTTTACTCATTTTTCATTCAGTAATGTATTCTTTAGCTTGCATGAGTTTGTATGCTGTCTGCTATTTCTATTTCTATGGTTGCTGATGTCCAGCTCTGATTATCCCTCTGTGATCAAATAGAATTAAGAGTGTTATTGTAATTTTCATATATTTTTGAGACTCCTTTGTATATTAATTTGTGGGGAAATACATGAACTGTGGAGAAAGTGTATTCTTTAGTGTTTGGGTAGAATGATCAGTAGATGTCTGTTCCATTCACTCGATTTATGATATTATTTAACTCCAGGGTTTCTGTATTCAGTTTTGTTTATATGACCTGTCTATTCATATGAATGAGATATTGAAGTCATTCATAATCACTGTGTTATGGTCAATAAGCAATTTTAGATCTAATAGTGTATTTATGAAATTGGATAACCCCAAGATTGGTGCATAAATGTTCAGAATTGAAATATCCTCCTGGTGGATTTTTTCCATTAATGAGTATGCTGTGTCCTTCCCTATCTCCTTTGACTATTTTGGATTTGAATTTCTAGTTTGTCAGATATTATAGTAGCTATGCCCAATTGTTTTCTTTGTCCCTTTTTCCTGGTATAACTTTTTTCATCCTTTTACCCTAAGGTCACAGTTTTTCTTGATGGTAAGGTATGTTTCTTGGAAGTAGCAGAGTGATAAATTCTGTTTTCTAATCAATCTCTTACTCTTTTCTTTTTAATTTGAGACATTGAGACAATTAACACTGTGAGTCACTATTGAATAGTATTTATGAATTCCTAACATTTTGCTCTAATTGTTAAAAGAAATTATCGCAACTAGATTTGGGGAGAACCACATACTTTGTACTAGGACAGGAAAGGTGTCTTGAGGATAAGACATCATTCATCAAAAACTACAGCTTGTGAAATGCACATTAATTTGAAAGGAGACAGAATAAACTGATAATGTTTATAAAGGATGCTGCATTCTGAAGCAATCACCCATGGAATGTTTTCATAGGTTTTTGACACCAGCGTCCACCGAGGCAACGGCAACTGTGGTAGAAGGTCGCTAAATCTCGAGCTGACAGTATAATTTGGCAATGTCATCCACTCCATACAATGGCTTGGTAGAAGATGTAGTAACAAGAAATGTGGGGTTTTGGAGGATGGTACTCAGGTCACAGGTAGCTGCTGAGGTTGGGCAAGGTATATCAGATTCAGCATCTCTACAAGGAAACACTAAGAAGCCATTTTATGAGTCCGTGAATGTGAAATACAAGATGCAAAAGAGATCTTTGGATATTGGAGATGCCAGGATTTTGAAACATCCACCTATAAAAGCTGTGCACATGGAAAGGCGTCAGTCCAAGGGAGAGGTTCACATGTTTCATGTAGAAGCTTTGGCAGGGAAAGGCTTCTAAGGCTTGTAGCGCAATGATTCTATCATGAGGTGCAGATGATGACATGGAGCTACAGGATTTTGGGTTTTCCTTTCTGGGCTCTAGTCTCACTTTGGCATAATCTTTACTTACTATGGTTCAATTTCTCACATTTTGAATGAGAACATTCCTTTTTTGCCATTGTGTAGTTAATGTATGTAACATATTTGTATAGGGTCTCACAGTTAAAAGTTTGCTTTGAGTCTCAGATGGGTCTTTTCACTTTAGGCATTTGAACAGTGTTAGAATTATTAAGATTTGAGAGACTATTACATTAAATGCATTTTGCATTATGAGATTGCCTTAAACCTTTGAGAACCAGGTAGGAAATGAGTTAAAAGTAATGTTTTTGGGTTTCAAATTGACAAGGGGTGTACATATAATAGTTAACCTTGGTTATCAACTTTACAGAATTTAGAATAGTAGACAAACCTCTTGGTTTTCCCTTCAGGAATTTCCAAAAGGACATATCTAAGTGGAAAGACTTACCCAGAATATGGGCAGGACCCTTCCATTGGCTGTACTCCTGGGTTGAGTAAAAGTGAAAATGTATCAATCATCATTTTTCATCTCTCCACTTAATGACCCTGAATATAATATGATCAGCTGCTGCCAAAATGGAACAAAAAACAGCTAAATCTGATAGTGTTTCCTCATCCTGAAGCCAGTGTCATTCTCTTCATCAAGGGGCTTCTAGCAAAGTTCTGTTGACCCGGGAGTCTGAAATGTCTTAAAACTGTTTTTCTAATTATAGAGCCAAACAGAATGGGTGCATAAGCAAGTACCAAAAAGATCTGGAGAGACTATGGAGCACAGCCACCAGTTTGTTCCAAATAAGACCACTTCATGAATAGAAAGAAAGGTTATTGGGAAATCAAATTGCTAAGACCATCATGAGATGGGGCAGAGAGATGACAAAATGATGGAGAAGCAAGTGGATTTTTCTTAAATTATATATATATATATATATATATATATATATATATATAT
>CABHPR010134821.1:625-12620 GCA_902168415.1 Peromyscus melanophrys
AAATAAAAAAATTAAAAAAAAATTTAAAAAAAAGCAATGGGTCCTCAAAGATGCAAAGTTAATGAAAACGTGTTTCCACCACAATTGTGCATATACATTGCATTTCAATGGGTTCTGCCCCTCTCCCACCTTCCCATAGCAACTAGGTCTAGGGCCTCTTTCACCTATCACAAACTTCATTTATTTATTTAATTTTTTTTATTGGTTTTTCAAGACAAGGTTTCCCTGTGTAGCTTTGTAGTTTTGGTGCCTGTCCTGGATCTTGCTCTGTAGACCAGGCTGGCCTCGAACTCACAGAGATCTGCCTGGCTCAACCTCCAGAGTACTAGAAATAAAGGCGTGCACCACCACCACCACCACCACCACCACCACCCAGCTCACCTATCACAAACTTTGAAAGAGCAGAACAAACAATAACAAAGAAATTTTTCATGCAAATACCAAAATATAGTTGGTTTGAACTTCCAATTTATACACTGATAATTACAGAATAAAACTCTAGTGTCAAAATAGACTTCCTAACTTATAAAATCTGATAAGATATTGCCAATTAAAACTTTGCAAGCTTGATGTTACCATATGCCTGTCTTAGCCTTCGTCTTTGCTGTTTTAGATAAACTGGGTGATATTAAAAAAAAAACCCAAGTAGAAAATACAGAAGATAAACTATAAACTTTACAAAAACTTTGAAAGTAAATGTGATTGTTTTCTACCTCTTCTTCTATATCTAGACCATATTACCAAAAAAAAAAACCCTTTAAATAACCAAAAGGAATGTCTTTCCTAACATTTTTCCTAGAAAACTTATGTATAACTACAATATTTAATATAATTCTATTCAAGAATTTCTTCTCTTTTATTTTTCCAATGCAATGAGGCTTGATAAGAGTAATGTAAACCTGAGACACTACTATATCCACATTAAATTTACACTCTGTAATCAAATTCTTAAAACTTTAGGTAAGACCAAAAAATGAATTGTATCTGAATTTTATTGATCAATTGAAATAAATAAATAACAAGAAAATTTGAAATTGTGAAACACCCTAGAATAACAAAATCTGTAACTTTTAAAGTTTTTTTTTCCTTGAGGCCTTAGGTTCTGCCTCATAACATGAGGCTGACATATCTGTGTCATAAGTAAACTTCATGGCAACATACTTTATTATTAAAACAATGGCACATTTATATTCCTGTTACAATATACTTTAATGCCCCAAAACATATTTTTATCCCAGCTAGTTTCCAATATGTTTGCACAAATTCCGAAAATCACAAACTCAAAATTTCTTGCCAGAAAATCTAGTTGAATTAGAATTACTCATAGATAAAATTTCTAACTTAGAAAATGCATCTCTTTAATATCTTCAAATATTTTAATTGAAATAAACTTTTCCTAAGTTTATTCTTACACTGTTATTTTAATGCCTTTAACAAACATTTCTTTATATTGCAATAGTTTTACTCTTCAATGTTTTCTCAAAAACAAGGAAAGTCCCCTAGCAATCTCCATTATCATATTTGCCCTCCTCATCTTCCCTGGTATCACTAACCTCTCACACAAACTTCTGAACTCTAAACTGTGAGGTATCTTTCTCACACCACAGAGTCAATCTGACTGCCATAGTTGTCATCTGAGGTCCATGATTATTTGGATGTAGGAGGCGACCAGCATCTACCACTGCACATTCCCACAGCTGTGACGCTGAGCCTCATCGCACTGGAAAAGCTAAACTCAGCTGAACCTATGAACAAAATGAATCTCTCGACCTTTGACATGGTTTATGGCAGGGGTTTGCAACAAGATGTCACACTCTATTGTTCTACCAGGAGGATGGGAGAGAAAACGGAAGGCAGAGATTTCATTGTGCCTCAGGTATTTATTTCACAATTAGGCTTACGAGCCTTTTCAGATGAAGAAGCAGACAGAGAGCTATGAGATCATATTTTCTCTCAAAATATTATATTAATATGTTAGACTTTATTCATATGTGGTGAGTAAGATTATTAATGAAGTATCGTGTTATTAAAAACTTGGATTAGCTATTTATAATACTAGAAATAATGTTATTAGTTGCTTTTTTATTGTGAAAAATAAAATTACCATCTTGTTATTTTTAAATACATAATACAGCAATATGAACAATATAACCATTGCTTGTAAAAGCCTGTTCAGCTAAGGTTTATCTGCATGTGACTTCCACAAAAAACATCAATAGATTAATAGGTTAAATTTAGTACATTTGATAAGTGCTCAAAACTTCAGCTATATCTGTCTATTAAAAAGAATGAAAGAAATTTCTCTTTGCAGAAAATAATAGTTAAAGTTATTGACTCACAAATAATAGACATTCAAAAATTAAGCAAAGAAACACACCAAAAAGTTATTATATGCTTCCCCAGGATCAGGACAGGCTATTGAATTCTCCATGTGAATATCTGCATGGCTCCACCAATGCCCTCATTGCAAATCCAAAGAACTAACAACTTATCAAATCCAACCAGCTGTTCTCTAATTGATCTGAAGAGACTACTCCTGTTAAATGTACTGTACTTTTCCTGACAAGAAAACTTATAACCATCCGTGACTCTGTCTAGAATGTCTGAGGAAATTCCGTGGTAGAATCTATTCAATCAACAACGAATAGATTGCTATTTCTAAAAACTCTAGGAACCACAGCAATACAGACTCCACTCTTCCTTGGCAGTTGAATCAGGTCAAATTCCAATCAAAAGGAGTCCGTATTTCCTCTTTAGCAACTATCATAATAACAAAGTAAATGAAACTTTAAGAATTGTCAGTCATATGAACAAGTAATATATTTAAAAGACTATTTTGTCTAACTTAAGGTAACTAACTGATGCATTGATTACTTCAATTGTCATCCAGGTATTTGGAAGTTAAATAGAATGAAGTAAATAGTTAAATGACTGAAAAATGTTTTGTTCGTGAAACCAGCTTTAGGAATAAGAACTAGTCTCATTTCATTAAAGAAAAATGGCAGGGTGCTTGTCCCTGATTTTCCCTTATTTTTGAGAAATTCATATGTGTATACAATGATATATGATCATATCTAACCCTATGTCTTCCCTCCAACTGCTCTCCTGTCACACCAACAAACCACCTCCCAACTTCACATCATTTTATTACTACTATTACCCACTTAGTCCAGCCTACCCCCAATTGTTATATCTACAACACAACCTCTACACCTAAGGCTCAGGAAACATCATGGAAAATGGGTGAAAAGACGGAAAAGTCAGAGGACCAATGTTGCTGGATGGTTTCTCCAGTCCCACCTAACCCCACAGTCCAGCAGCTCCTTATAAAATAATCACTCAGACCTTGCATAGCCTTGGTGCAGAGGGGAGGGGCTTAGACCTGCCTCAACTGAATGTGCCAGGCTCTGCTGATTCCCCATGGGAGACCTTGACCCGGAGGAGGTGGGAATGGGGGTGGGTTGGGAGGTAAGGCTGGGGGATGGGAAGGGGGGAAATTGTGGTTGGTATGTAAAATGAATAGAAAATTTCTTAATATTAATAATTTTTATAAAGCTAAAACAAAAAACACTCAGAAGCTTAATATTATTTACAAACTGTATGGTTTATGGCAGGCTTCTTGCTAACTAGCCCTTTCATCTTTACACATATTTACACATCTTTACACATATTTACAGCATATAGAAAGATATCCCACACCAGACCAAGACATGTGCTGTGTGATTATTCTGTATAAACTATACTATAGAGAGTTTAAATCATCACTAATCAGAAAAGGTCATTTTGATCTCAAACACATTAGAGTTCATTTTCATTGTTTATTCAGTTTTCCTTAGACAATTTTAAATTTCCCTGAGTTCCTAGATTAGGATTTAAGTATTTATATTATTAATGACGCCATACAGTTTTTGAAAATGAAATGCCACATTCCAGCTCACCTGAACCAATGGAATACCATTCAATAAATTAAACTCTTGTGTGCTCTGAAGCAAGCATGTAATCCATAGTGAGTATGTGACCTAATTACTGATTTCAAAATGAGGTGAAAACTAAGAAATAATGACAGATAGGAATTTCTGGTAAATCCATAGCAAACTACAATCTCATCTGCATGTGTGTGACTGTTCATTGTTTAAGGCTGGCCAAGGACTCTCATTCATTGACTATGATCCTGTTAAGTTGTCCCCAATGGGGGAGTATTAATCAAAGCCTCAGCTCTTCATTAGAAATATATAATATTTCTCATAACTGGGCCTATCTTTTTTTCTGTGAATGTTTCCTATTTTTACATTTTTTAAAAACAATCCATCTTGGTTGAAAATAGCAATTCCACAATAGATTGAATTGTACATTTTTGTGATACATACTCAAATACATTACATTTGTCTGAATTTCTATTAATATTCATGACATTTTACACTAGTTGTTTTCTAGATTGTATTTAATTCCGTTCCCACTTTTCTACTAAATGTAGCTGAGTAAAAAGCCTAAATTGCTATTTTGTGAAGTGCGCTGAAGTGTTAATGTGCAATGTGGTTAAAAATGACTAATGAAAAAGTTAATAGGGCCCTTTTCCACAGTCTGCTTCCCAAGATGCTCCATCACACGCTACATTTTTGCTGCTCTTCTTCGATTCAGGCATTACCCAGATATATGTGTCATGATCGTCCTTGGAAAATCTGTAGGCTAGAATATAGCAACGAAGGCAATATGAAACCAAATTTCAAAATTCCAGCCATTCTGCCACCGGCTCAATGGGCTGACTCTGCCTGCATCCTATATTCATCTGAGACTCTGCCCTTCCAAAATGCAGTGCTTTTACTCATCTAGCATCCCAATATTCTCTTTGTCCTATATCGTACATCACAGTTACCGAGAATACTTCGTAGAATTGATTTTTGAGTTTAAAATGCCTTGAATCCAAATTCCAACTTCGTCATTGTTCTTTAAGTAGCCTTCTCTAAAGTAGTCAACTCAAATGTCTTTATCCACAGAACTTAGTTAATAAATATTATGTCACAGAATAAATATATTCTTGCAAGCAAAACATTAACAGCACCCTAAGTCACCAGACCTTATAAACAAACCAGGCCCTAGATCTATTACCCCAATGCGTAAAAATCTCTTAAAGTGCCCCCTACCTCTTCTTCCCCACTGGGATGCCTCAGACTGGACTTCAGCTCACTTGCATCATTTCTCTGTCCTTCCCAACACTATCCTTGCCTTAATTCTAACCCTCTTCAAGCCATCTTCCACAAGACCCTAGAGTAATGTCACCACATTAAAAACCTATTTTAAAATTCATGAAAAATAAACCATTATCCCCATGAATTCCAAGAAATTTCAAAATTTTGATTATTTTAAACATACTTCTAGCAATTTCCACACTCTATTGTTAAAATGGCTAAAATCCTTGTTTAAAAACTAAAATATGTGAAGTTTAGTGGTACTTTTAAAAAAAAAACTACAGCTTAAGGGCAATATGCCGGGAATTTAAAACTCTGAGACACTTGCTTTTTCTTACTGTATGTCATTATTCTAAAATGTATCCTTGTTGATAAGTCAATGTACTTTGTTTTAATTTTTTTTAATCTGATTTTAAAAAAGAATTCTAATACTAATTGCCTACACACACAGCCTCTTTTGTAGGATTTTAGGTCAAGATCAGCTTTATCTCCCTTTGTTCCCATTCCCCACCACCACCTTGGTCCTACATCTTTAAGAGCTTAAGTGCATGCAGTTTCCTGGTCTAGGACAGCAGAAAACCAACAAGCACCTCCATGTAGATCTAGCATGCTTCTTATTTTCTGTCACCCTGTTATGATCAGAATTTAGGGGGAAGATCAGAATGGGCTATATATGATCTCTCAAGGATACTACTTGGTCATTACAAAGAGAACATGTATAAATCTGAATTCTAGTTCAGAATAGTGTCATACATGTACACATATATGACACTGCCACATCTATTTCTTCTTGTTCATGGGTTTTATAACTGGAACTGCTCCTGGTCTCATGACTTGAAATCCTGGCTGGATAATCCTGCTTCCTTTAACTTCTAACTTCTACCACTCTAAGTCAGCCCAGCATCACACAGATATTACAATCTTGTCTAGGCTTTGCGGTCACCTAGGTGACTTCTGGCCCCTTGCATTCCACTCCAGGCCTAAGAAGGATCACTAGTCTGGAATGTAACCTGAGCACAGTAAAGGAATCCCACAGTAAGGTGGTTCCATGTGGGCACAAGCTGGGTAACAACCGAACACAAGTAAAGCAGAATCAGGCCAGGCCGCTGGGGATCCCAGGGATCGTGTGCAAGTCTCTTGCCTTCTTGGGCTTTGCCTCTTTTACTTCTGCAGTCTATACTTCTAGAGACTGTTGTGAAACTGGTCCCTTATAGTAAATCACTAATTCATTAGGAGCTTGTAGCAATCACTTATTTTGTCCTTAATAACTCTGTATCATCTAATGTTTTTGTTTTAATTTACTTTTCCTTGTTTATTTCTTTAGGAATACTGACACAGTTTCCCTATATAGACCAGATTGTTCCTCACTTAGGGATTATTCCCCTGCCTCAGCACTGAGATTAGAAGCATGTACTACCACATCTGGCTTTAATGTATCTATTAATGAACCCTAGATCTGGTTTAATGTTTAACTATAGGACAATCTTATTATGGGAGTATTAAAGGCACAAGTAATGGTGAGGCATTGGGACTCTAGATCCACTTTTATTTCTATTTACTCTGTTGAATTTGTGTAGACTGAAGTTGCATTCATCGTTGTTCCTGATGAACAGAGGCACAGATGAACTAAGACATGCTATGAAAATGTTTGAAATACTGCTACGTTCTGATTTCTTTTCTCAGATACTGCACAGTGGGATATTTGATAAGGTCAAATTTTCTGTAACTGTTGGTCCACTCACAATTCAATATAAACATATCCTAATTCCATCTGCCTTCTAATTATACATTAACTATTGAATTTACATATCTAAAATATGATTCATGATCTTTAAGATCTAGAAAACTTAATTTCTAACATTCCAAATTATTCAATTTACTTTCATTGCTTCTCAGCCTTTGGCTAAGATCAAGTGTAAATTCCATTACTTGTTAATCATTTCTGAATAAAATTAATCTGTGAAGAGTTTTTTTTTTTTTTTTTGGTTTTTCGAGACAGGGTTTCTCTGTGTAGCTTTGTGCCTTTCCTGGAACTCGCTTTGGAGACCAGGCTGGCCTCGAACTCACAGAGATCCGCCTGGCTCTGCCTCCCGAGTGCTGGGATTAAAGGCGTGCGCCACCACCGCCCAGCATGTGAAGAGTTTTAATGTGAATTTAAAACACATAAAAATAGTTTGGTAATTCATGAAGGCTTTATGTCCAAGTTTCATATTTTTAAAAAAAATCATTAGAATTTATGTCCTATTTTAGAATTTAATTAACCTGATAAGTTATTACTTGCTTATAAATTTATTAACGTTCTGTAGCAAATGCAAATATAAAAGCATCCCTTGAACATTTATCTAAAATTTTTTAGAAAAAAAGTCCTTGGTACTTTTCACTTTCATCTTAACTTGGAGAGGTAAAATATTATGTCTTTCAAGAATGCAGCAGGAAACCCTGAATCGCTATGAACCTGTCGGAGTGAAAGGATCCTGTCCTATCTAGAGGAAATAGAATTGTGTGTACAAATCTAAGAACTATTTTGGCTTGATATATGAAAAGTAGAAACAAGAGTAATCAAAATTTTAAAGTGGGGAAAATGTTTGGATGGACATTTCTCCAAAGAAAACATATAGACAGTGGTGGTATGATAAGAAATTGTAACTTGTTCCCTGCCCCCAGTTTCTGGCACAAAACACCTAAAATTCTTGAAATTACTAGGAAATTTATTTCAGTCTTGAAATTAATCAATTACTAGGAAATTAATTTTAATCCTGAAATTATTAAGAACCTCTTTGTTACAACATGAGGTCTTATCCCAAGTTTCTGACATAAAAGTGGCTAAGCCTCTGAGTAGAAGGAATAGGCTAGAGATTGAACCAATCTTCAATAATCAGTGAGTTCATCGATCATCTATCCAGAATGACAACTCCATGGAATACCCAAACAATATGCTTCTGGTTCAGGGAACGTGCTGAGAACCAGGGAGAGTAGTGAGCAAGAGACGAAAGGAGGCTCTCTGGGCTTTTCTCATTCATGCTTCTGCCTCTATAGCTCTTCCCATTGATTGCCCCGTGATAGTATCCATTAAAATAAACAAAGGGAGAAACTATTTCCCTGAGTTCTTTGTAGTCAGGTCAGACAGGAGTGTGAGTACCTGTGAGTAATCTCTGAACTGATAGGTCTTCATAGTAAAGCTCTTTACCTGTAGGAGGTGCATAAATTCTGGGTGCTTAATATACAGTTGAGTGAGATTATAGGACTTTCAGCTAGTGTCCCCAGAAAATCAGAGAAGACTTGGTATAGAAACTAGTGTCAGAATTGTTTTAAGTATAGAAGATCCATTTTCCCCCTTAATGGCCATAAAGACACAAAAAGATGATAAAAATCACTAGTCATAAGGTAGGTGTAATTCAGAACCACATGCTGGATCATTTCACAGCTACTGAAATAGCAGTAATGTCTTAATGTAAAATTAAAAATATGGGTGGAAATGTTCAGAAGTGATTATACCTGGAGAATTCTGGTAAGAATATAAAGTGGTATGGCCACTGTCAGAGGCAATGAGATGGTTATCCATAGAGCTAAACAGAATTGCTACATAGCTCATCAATTACACTTTTCAAATATGAATGCAAAAGACTAAAAACAAAGACATAAACATACTGGCATGCCAGTGTTCCCTGAAGGACTGTTCTTAGTAGTCAAAAATCTAGGGATGACCTAAGTGTCTGCACAAATGCATTGTGTACATACAATGAGTAGATGACATGGACCCAAATGAAGTTCTGATAAATTCTGGTAAATGGACCTTGTAATCACCATACTAAGAGAATTATCCTATGATTTCATTTTTATTAAACACTAGAAGATGTAAGTTCATAGAGACAGAAATTATATTAGGGATAGTGAGGGGTAAGGAAAGGATAGAATGGTAAATTTCTGCTTAATAGTTAAAATTTCCATTTAGGGTAATGAAACATTAAGAAATAGAAAATGGTGACAATTATAAAACACAATTAAAGCATCTACTACCATTGAACTATACACTTGGAAATAAAGTTATTTTATATATGTGGGTTTGGTGTGTATACATATAATTTCTAATAGATGCAAAAAGAAGAAATGATTATGTAAATAAGAAATAAGCAGATTGGGGCTGAGGTAGGATGAGACTTATAACCAATTAAGTTTAACATAAATGTGAAAACTTTTATATTTATGCATTATGGCAAAAATCTCTTCAATCATCTCTCCTATATGTAACAAGACCTATGATTTATCCAGTGGTAAGCAAGACTCTAGTTTTACTTTAAAGCAGTTTTCTGGGGCTGGAGAGACAGCTCATCAGTTAAGAGCACATGCTGCTCTTCAAAGGACACAGCAATGTGTTCCTAGCACAGTAGGATGACTTAAAACTATGTCTAACTCCAGCTCCAGTGAATCCCATGCCTTCTGTGGGTACTCCCACACATATGCCATAACACACATGCATACACACACACATAATTTTAAAAAATAAACTAGTTTTTCACAATGTGCCTTATTGGCGTTATTGTTTTGAGGTGCTAGGTTTCAAATCCAGGGCCTTGCACATGCTAGACCAACGAGGTTTTTGACAGTTTTTCTGTTTGTCAAGAGTTCGATGAATCCTTTGTTATTAGGAGCTATTTTGTGTGTTTCAAGATGCTTACCAGCATTCCTGACTCTGCCTACCACATGTCAGTACATTCACATGTTCAAGCTTAACAAACATTTCCAGACATCACTAAATATTCCAGGGCCAAAACTGCCAGTCTAGAACCAATCCTTTGAGATAATATAAAACAGTGCTGAACCCAGTGTTTGGCTTGAGAAAAATGATCAGTGAGGGGTAACTCTGTGAGAAAAGGACTATCCTCTGGAGGATGGACAGCATAGGGTAGACAATGGGCAAAAGACCCAGTGGTGGAATAAAACTCTCTCCCAGATGGAGTATTCAAACTGAAGCTGGAGGTTCTTCACAGTCTTTAAATGTGAATTCCTTTGGGTTGGAGAATAGCATGTGTATTTCCAATTCTTCATCTAATATTCCTCTATTCTCAACGTGCTTTACTGTGTTCTCTATTTGTATTCTGTGCTTGTGCAGTTGAGAAATTCCTTCCTTTTATTTTGCTGGTAAAATGTGAATGGAACCACGCTATATTCTGACATTTTGGGAGGAGGGAACATGAAAAGAGCAGAATGCTACTGACTTAGGCTATGTGCTAGGAAGGAAAGGAAGGCAGTCTTCATATCCTTCCACTTGAGTCTCCCAAATCAATCACTTATATTTAATCTTCCGAAAGCATCTAGTGAGTGCTTGTGTGTTCGTTAGTCAACTATTGCTTTGAGTATTCCTGACCAATATACAGAAATAATAGGAGCTGTTTCTCAGTTCAGAAAATGGGTAAGTGAGAATACTTAACAAGTCAACAGAAAGGGTAATAAATATTCTCTCACTTGTAGAAACAGCTTTTTCTTTCCTTTACATTTTCAGACTGCAATGAAGACTTTCTTTAGCCATTATAATTCATAATATACAGGAAATCTTTGAAAACACAAAGAATTACTCTGTCTTTCCACAATGCCACCATCAAGACCTTTCTTTGGAATACATCATGTATGTACATATATATATATATATATATATATATATATATATATATACATATATATACACATATATATTATTGACTTTAGCATGTGTATTTTTCTCGCCAACATTAGGACTCTAACATTAGTAGATGATTCAGACTTAAAGCAACCTATGCTGGAAATGTTTTCTATATTGTGTATTAACAAAACATCTACAATTAGTAAAATTCCTTGAGTATCAGTGTTCATTCTAATCAAAGATTGTGAGTATTGCTGTGGGATGTCCTGTATGCTGTAAATATATGTTGCTATGATTGATTGATAAATAAAATGCTGATTGGCCAGTAGACAGGCCGGACGAATCGTGTAGGCGGGACAAGGAGGAGGAAAATTCTGGGAAATGGAAGGCTGAGGCAGGGAGACGCTGCTAGCCGCCGCCATGAGGAGCAGGATGCAAAGTACCGGCAAGCCATGATCCACGTGGCAAGGTATAGATTAATAGAAATGGGTTAATTTAAGATATAAGAACTAGATAGCAAGAAGTCTGAGCCATTAAGCCAAACAGTTTAAATAATATAAGTGTCTGTGTGTTTATTTGAGTCTAAGTGGCTGCCAGCCCAGGTGGGACTGGAGATAACTCCAGCTACAGAGTACAATCCTTCCTCTAAGAAAAAAATAAATAGAAATTCAAGGAAGAAGATACATTTGACTCCAAAATGCCCTATAGCAGACAATGTAAACTCTTGAGTAATTTTTACTATTTGTTTTTCAGTCACTACCATACATACATATTCACCCCCAAAGTCCTAGTGTCGGGAAATAATAAATATAACTCCCCTTGCACATAATGTTACCAGGAGGCTTTTATTATGCTATCTGAATGGCAATGAATGCAAATACCAGCTTTTAGATGTTTATAATGGGTTTTGTTGATCATATTAGTGTTCCTTATTAAATTAGACTAGCCTGTGAAATTCTTTAAGAGGGAACTACGCAACTGCTTTCTGATCTGGCAGTTCTGCACCCTCTCCACAACTGAGATTCCTGTTAAGCCCATATCATTCAGATTACTTTCATGTCTCAATACACAACATTCAGTTCTCCAGCACAGCTGTGTTCAACTTTCACTATTGAACATTACTTGTGTTCAAACATTTGCCTCTTAATTTTAACATTATTTCTTTTTTTTTTTTTTTTTTTTTTTTTTTTTT
>CABHPR010134821.1:12720-41519 GCA_902168415.1 Peromyscus melanophrys
GAGTGCTGGGATTAAAGGCGTGCGCCACCACCGCCCGGCAATTTTAACATTATTTCATCTGTTTGGAAGGATGAAATTTTTTTCTGTATTTGTTTCACTCAGCTAAGACTTTGAAAGCTTATAGCAATAGAAATGTATTCACTCATTTTTCTAGAAGCCAGAAGCCTGCACTCATGTATGTCTGTGTGTGTTGGTAGGCCACACCCCTTCTAGCAGCTGGGAAGTAAAGTGCATTACCTACAGCATTCTTTAGTATTCTTTGGCTTACTCTATTTCCTAGTGTCTGTCTCCTGCTCTTCTATGTGAGTCTCAAATCTCTCTTTTCTTCTGGCCCTCTCTTATAAAGACACTTGCGGTGACATTTAGGACACAGCATGATAGCCTCACCTCAGACTTCTTAACCACATTTACAAAGACACACTTTTTAAAATAAGGTCACATTTACACATTCTAAGGATTACGATGCTAGAATATCCTAGTAGCTTCATTTTTCTAACATATGCTGCCTGTCAGCTCATGAAAACCAGAAACGTTTAAAAAAAAAAGATCCAGTTACAATTGAGAGATCACTTCAAGATATTCACAAATTTGTCATACTTAATATGGTTCTTAAAACATTGGTTCTTTTACATATATATACATATATATAATAAAATAAGGGGAAAGACAAAAAGAAATAAACTAAAGCACTAAACATAGAAAGTGACATCATTTTCCTAGAACATGTTCTCATGGACCTAGCCTGGTTTGTAAACTATATAAATATTAAATCTGTATGTTTATTTACTCTCCTAAAATAATTGCATGTAATTTATGTTTTCAGAGATCATTACACACACACACACACACACACACACACACACACACACACACACACACACACCAATCACAATGTTTTCTCAGGACTAGGTGGCTAAAAGAGTGGTGCCAATGTTTATACACACAGCATGGTTAGAAATCAAATAAGGTAGTTGGCTGGGTCACAGATCCATGAATTCTCACATCATGTCTCACGCAAAATAATTGTGCTCTAGGCCATATGCAGAGAATATAGGGGCCTATTAGAGGATTGGATGAAAAAAAAAAAAACAGCTCCTTTATATACTAGGAAACACTGAGAGGTGTAAGTGACTCAGCCAAAAATCACATATTATTAACCAGGTAGATCAGATTTGAGTCTGTCATCGGGAGCACTTGACTGTTCACTATACCTCAGTAATGAACCGATATGCTAGAGAAACGTTATTTCACACAGAGAGAGAAGATAGATTTGCCCTTGGCTGTGGTAATGACAGGTAACAAGTACAGGGAGAGAGAATGGTCCAGCTGGCATGAGTGGGTCACCGAAAACCCTTCTTCGCTGACTTCGGTTCAGAAAACACAGATTTTTTTGTTTGCATTATGCAACAGACACGGTTCTCACTGCAGAGGCTGCTACAGAGAATCAGAGGCAGGGGGACACTGAGGAGCAAGAGGCCAGGGAGAAGCAGTTAGAAATATGGAGTAACGTAAGAGGACCTGACGTATCCATTACTTTTCTGATGGTTGCAACAAAATGCCAGACAAAAACAATTTAAGAAAGGAAAGGTTTATTTTGGCTCAGATTTCTAGGCTGGACTCTATCGTGGTGGGGACGCCATAGTAACAGCAGCTTGGGGGCATCTCTTCACCTTGCATCCCTACGGGAAGCACTGAGGGATGGATGCTGCTGCTTGGTTCCTGTGGTGATATTTTATTTGTGCTGAAATGTGGCGATATTTTATTTGTATGTTAATAAATAAAGTTTGCCTGGAGATCAGAGGAAATAGAAAGCCATTTTAAGTAAACACAAAAGTCAGGCAGTGGTAGCACATGACCTTAATCTGATCACTTGGCAGGCAGGGTCTCTGTGTGTTCAAGGTCACACTAGGGAACAGAGCCAAGCGTGCTGACACATGCCTTTAATCCCAGTACCAACTATAGAGACTTGGAGGTCTCTACAGACAGGCAGTGACAAGGAAGTGAGGTAGCTGGGCTGAGAGCCAATGAGAGGGCAGAACAGCAAGGCAATAAAAGCCTGGGTCGACAGAAAATCGTGGCATTTGGAAGCTACAGAGCTGGTGAGGTAAGGCGGCTGGTGGCTATTCCTATTTCCCTGATCTCTAAGGCTTTCACCCCTATATTCAGCTCCCTGTTTTTTATTCAATGAGACCGCTTAGAAATTCGGCTATAGGTTCCCTTTCTCCTTTTTGGTTTAGCCCAGGGACTGGTGCTGTTCGTATTTAAAGTAGGACTTCCCACCTTAGTTAACCTAATCTAAAAACTACCTCACAAACACGTTTCTAAAATTTTGTTTCCATAAGGATTCTCTAGATTCTGTCAAGTTGGTGGTGGGGATTAACCACTGTGCCTGATGTTTACTAGGCCTCAGGAGACTGGAACTAAATGGGATTCCCACGTTACACTAATGCAATGTTCTGAACATTCCCAGCCAACTTCTCTACCTCTGGGACATGGACTCCTACAACCGCAGAGCCCATATATTACCAAATTTACTCCCAAAGCTCTGCTCGATCCTGCGATTCTGTTCTCGCTACCTTCCCAGAGGCTTGCCACCACCACAGCACCGACACTAAACCTCCCTCTTACTTATGTGGTATCAACATGGTCTCAAAGGTGATTGCAAGGAGAGTCAATAGATTTTTGCCTTCTGCTCCCTTGCTCTCCTCATATTGGAGTCTAGTACGAGCAATAAATGCTGTGCTATTGGGGAAGACACGGACCAAAATGAGCAATTAGGAAACCTTAGCATTTATAAAAGAAAAGATAGAGGATACAAGGAACAACGTGATGGGAAAGGTTATCACTCAGGAGACAGCACAGCAGGGATTCTCGATATGGGGGGAAATGAGCTGGGTGGCCAAGACAAAGATGCTTTTGTAATCGAAAGAAAATGAAAAGCTTTTCTATCTCAGTTAAGCCAAAGATTAGTTACTTGCTGATAAGGCAGCTCGGTTGTTTGGAGTTAGCTGATGGGACATTAACGGTGCTTTCATTTCAAGTTTTAAAGTCTTGGTAGGACCACAGCCATGAATACAGATTCTGGAATTCATGGATGGCAGATCTTGAAGACAGCGTGTAACACCCTGCCTCAACTTCCTCATCTCTAAGTTGGAAATTTTTTTCCTATTTACCTCACCTGATAGACATTATTTAATATTATAAAGTGCTTGGGGTAAAGCCTAGTTGCATAATGTTCATTGTCCTGATGGTAAACTGTCACTTATAAACAGAGGTGGAACAAATGGCCCAAACCATCAGACAGGGGATTAGGGTTCACTAAAGAGGTAAAGGAAAAGACTAAAGGTCTTGTTTCCTAGAAGTAAATGTAATACCCTAAATTAACCTACAAGCCCCACATGCCCAAGTACCAGGTAACTTCCTGGGATTCTGGGAGTTGTAGTTCTTGAAAAATAACAACAAAGCCTCCTGGGTAAATATGGTGGTCTATGGGTTTTGTCTTTGTGAGCCCCTACAACACGTGTTGTAGGAGAGTTCCAGGGAGTGGTCCTGACCAAAGTCCATCTTGATCAGTATTTATTTTTGAATGATATTTAATATTTAATAAAACTTGCTTCAATTTTGGCTGAAAACGGTGAGGCTGGTTTTTCTCTGGTGAATCTCAAGATTAACACGACAAGACCATCCTGCAACCCCTTGCTTTCCTTCTCACTCCATGAGCATGGCAGTCAGCCCAAACTGTGGTCCGCGGGCAAAGTCGGCCCATCACAACTTGCGGTCTCTGAATGCAGCGTTGAAGATGCTGCCGTGTCAACAGAGTAGCATTTCTCTTAGTGTTGACAGCACGCAATGGCCATGAATCCATGTGTTTCACTGAAACTCGACCCCTAGAAGAGTAACTACATCTTCCTTCCATTCCTGCTGTAAAGATGTTCATACTGCTGGAGTCACACCGACTGCTCGTCACCTACAACGGTTTCCAGCTTCGTTTGCAACCCTAAAATGAACTTATGTTGTGCTGTATCTTCTCCTGTTTCTTGTTATTTTTACCTCATGGAAAAAGTTACAACGATCTAGTCATGTACTAAGACTGTATAAGTACATTAACACAGATTTTAGAGTTAATAGATTCATTGCGGTTTGTTGTTTGCATCAAGTGTGAGGAAACATTCAGATAGCCTCTGGCCGTGATCTGTTTTCTCTTCATTAAGTGGCGTGGCTTTCTTATTCCACTTACAGTATTTCGTGTATCATCTGGAAAAATTCCAAGACGTGTAGTGAATTTTTTGTTCCCAGAAGCTACTTGAACAATGTATTATGTCTGCTTCAAGGGTATAAGACACAGCATTTTGTCAATATGACAACCACTTATTCAACTGAATTCCTTTCAGTGTTTAAATTAGAAATGACCCTGTAGGATCCTTACTAAGAAAATGGACCAAATGATGGATAAGCTAGGAATCGTCTCAGTTAATAAGCCTAGACTGTAGATATTGGCCAATTTTGGTTTTTTTATTATTATTAGTTGAAATCCTAAGTGTTTTCTCGTCCAAATTTCCTGCAGATTGAAGGTTTACTTGAGGTAAGACTTGAACTTGACCTTCCATCTTTTCCTTTAAGATATATTAGAGATGAAGAGGCCATGTTTGGCCAAATTGTTGGAAGTTAGAGGGGGAGAAGCATAAACCCAGAAACCATAAAGAAAACATTACATCTCAAAGTGAGAAATAGATGTTCTTGATCACATAAAATGAATTAAGGTGAAGCATGGAGCACTTAAACAGTGCGGCAGCTGGCAAAGAAATATGAGTCCAAAGAGGTATTGATCTGAGGCTCCGCTCGCTGAACCATACTCTGTCACTTCACAGAGAGAGGGGTGCAGGGTGGGGGGAGTGTCTACAGCCTGGGCTCAGAGAAGGCTTCTGAAGTTTACATCTCCTGCATCTTTACTCGCTCTTCCTTCCTTCAAAGAAAAGCTAGAATTGCTGCTGAACCCACGAAGGTAAACACTTCAATCTTTAAATATTCTCTGCTTTTCACCTAAAACTTAGTTAAAAACCCACCAGGAAAAGCACAAGGTATCAGCAGTTCTCATCACGTAGAAGTCATGGTAAACACACAGCAAGGAAACTGTGTATTTCCTGTTAGCGTCAGGAAAATTTAAAAAAAAAAAAAAAAAGAATTTATTTGTGGAACATAGCTTAAAATTGACAGGAGCACAGATGTCCTTTTCCCAAGGACCATGTCATCATCTTCACTTACAGCTCAGTGGGAGCGAATCCCTACTTCTAAACCATCAGAGTTGGTCTGTGTTTAAGCTTGATCTGCCTGTTAGCTGACTGAATTTTTCCACATGGTCTTTCAACTTGGAAAGTTTAATTCTCTCACAACATGTATGCATCTAAGGTTCGGTGTTAGATTTTATTTTATGTGTATGAGTGTTTGCCCTGCATTTATGCATGTGTACCACATCCACAACTGATGCCCTCAGAGGTCAGAAGAAGGTGTCTAATCCTCTGGAACTAGAGTTAAGGATGTTTGTGAGCCACCATGTGGGTGCTGGGAACCAAACTCAGTTCCTCTGGAAAAAGCACCAAATGCATTTAACCAGTAAACTTGCCCTCCAGCCCTTAATAATCAGTGCTTTTAACTACTCTATCATAACGAATTGCTTAGTGGTTTGTAGACAAATGTGCCTCATGACTCAGCAGTCAACCTAAGTGTTAGAGTCCTGGAGAAGTCCCACACAAGACCACCATCCACATATGCAAGAGTGTTTATTATCTCGAGAATGAAGGTACCAGCATGCTAGGGTCATGGCAACCTCAAGAGAAGCTTGCAGGTTCTTTTTAAGCACAGCTAAGGGGAGTTTCAGGGACAGTTAGGTCATCTCAGATATGACTGGCTTTCATGTCTGGTAATCATATATGTACGTTCCTGATTGGTTAGGGCAAGCAGAGGTTGGCTAGGGCTTTAGTTTTCCCATTTTTGAGCATGTCTGGACAAGTCCAAGGCTCTGTTCTTATTTGGTTATTTCCTTGAGCTACTAACTGTGAGGGCCTGCACAGTGACCCAGGTTTGGTATCTGCTATCTCTCTCACCCCTGCTGTCACAGGGGTTGAAGACTGTCATTTGTTTGCGGCTTCCTCAGAAACTGCCTATTCAGTTTCAAGAGACAGGAACTGAGGCCTAGTTCTTAACTGAGTTATTAGGAGCCTGTTATGGTATTTGCCTGGCCTTCTCACTAAGCAAGTTAAGTTTTGGAAGGGAAGGCTAAACTCAAACATGATTTGATATTTGTGAACTGAAAGTGCATAAGTCTTAACAGATAAAATTACTGGAACCCACATTCTCCATCACAGTGCATTGATTCAACACAGAGCATGTGGTAATATATTATGATTACAGGAGGTTCTCTGCTGAAATCCCAAATCAGATGCTAAGGGTGTTGGGTGTCAGAAAGCTTTTGTTACTTTCTTGATGCCTTTGTTCTAAGTGAACGTTTACAAGCTATTAGGAAATGCTCAAGAAACTCAGTAAACTGAAAAGAAACTACTAGTTTTTAAGAATCAGCTCTCAAGGAGAAAAAAAGGTGGATGTATGATTAGTGCCTGTGGTTGATTTCCCTGCCGTGAATAACCCACCATGGTTAACTGCAAGCTGCAACATGGAGTCTGTGAATGTGCATTTAGAAAGAGTGAGGTAAAATCAGCTCTCATGAGCTGTGCTAGACTTAGCTAGCAAGCACAGAAACTCCTCCTCCCTATGCTTAGGTAAGTGAGAGTTGCCTGAGGAGGGGGAGGATGGGGTGGGGAGAAGGAGGTTCTCTGCATGCACATTTCAGTGTATACAGCTGCAAAGGTCATTACATTCTTACCAGCCTGAAAAAAAAAAGGCAGGGAAATCTGTGCTATTACACAGTGAGACCATCACCAGGAGATGGATTCTGTACACACCAATTCAGAAAGAAAGCAGTTCTGATGCTGGCCGGTTGGATGTTCCCTTGATAACTGTTCTAGTTAATCAAGGACATAAGCAAGTTCCAGCTTCAGCAGAGCTTAGGAATCATCATAGCCTTTTTTACAGCATGCTTCCCAGGAAAATATCTTGGTTTTCCCGGTAAATGTGCTTGGGCATTTTTTTTTCCCTTCAGTTAGACTAGTTCAAAGAATCTACAATCAACAGTCACCTCATGACTGTAGTCCAGAGGCTGAAAGTACCCATGACACATACTTACTAAAGGTCACGGAATGCTCTAGAACAAGCTATTTCTATTGTCAGGCTGACCAACTCCTAGGGGTTCCTCAGGATGCCAGGCACATGGTGATGTGGCTTTTGTTTGGCAAAGTGCCTGGCCTGTGCCTTTTGTGCTTGATTATGGCTTTGCCTCCTTTTAGCAATTACGTTGTACTAAGTTATACTGACAACCCAAGAAAATAAAACTGGGTTGATCGTATACTTAACAGTTCCTTCAATTTGCTCACACAGCAAGGACAATCACATTAAATATGTGTGCTGTTAAGGAAAGCTGTGTATTTCTAAACAGTTTCATCTTTACTTCCAATGTATAATCTTTGGAATATGTTTTCCAGTGTTTTCTTGTTACCAACAAGGAGCTAAAACAATCACAGTCTCAATTAGATCCTAAGTTAGTCTTTGTAGGGACCATATGCCATTCAATACTTCTGTTTCTATCATGTTCCTTTACTGCCATCTGCTGATCATGGGCCTCTGCACTGAATCTCCAACCCAGCCATGGTTATGTCACTACTCAGCAAAATTTGACTAACCCTGGATAGAGATCAGCACTTCTAACAACTGAGCATAGCCTGTCCCAATTCCAATGCAGCCCAAGATTCTTTTAAATGAATATCCCCAAGCCAGCACTTACTGTGGGTGCTATTTATTATCTTCAGAGCAACTGATGGACATGCATTTGGGTCAACATTAAGGCTGTTTATGATTGCCTAGAAATTCAATAGTTATTCATCTGGAAATTCACTCAACTGCTGTCTATAATGCAAATGAACACCACAGAGGACTGGTTTTTCATATAATTTAAAAGTCAAGGTCTGAAATAGAGACCAGAAAGGAAGAACAGGGGAAAGGAAGACAGGGGGAGAGTAAAGATGAAAGCAGGCAGGGGGATTGAGGGAAAGTATGGGGAAGGGAGAAGAGAACAGGCAGCTAAATGCATGAACATGTAAACAAGGCGAGAAGAGAAAGGAAAGGGAAAAAAGAAACTTCATAGCAAATTTAATGTAAACTCAGCCACAGCTTTATCCAAAATAAACAAGCTAACATCATAGTTAGGAAAGAGCCCAGCCTAAATAGAACGTTTTGCACCTGCAAACACGTTCAGTAGCAGCATCAATTTTTCAGTGTTCTCTACAAACAACTGGTACTATTTTAATATGACTTCATGCTGCAGTTACCTGTTAACTGTGTTTTTTTCTGCTATCAGTATAGTACTGAGGTTGTCCCTAAAAGCGTTTAATTTCATTATGATTTAATATCAATGACTTACATGGTTCCAAGATTTGACAGCTCAACATAGGTCCTGAGAGGGAAAATAATCCATATATCCTATATCTATCTGAGAGCCACTTTACTTGTGGGCTTTTGAAATGTACCACCAGAAAACATGAGGCACATACATTCAGATGCCTTTAGCACAAAACAAGCCTGAAGTGAAAGAAGACAACAAAGTAAATAAACCCTTCAAACATTTGAACTCGTAATGTAAAAGGCACTTCGAAGTGATTTGCTTATTTTTCTTTACTCTGCTTCACACAAATTAAAGATAACTTTCAATTTACATGGCCCTTTGGAGGCAAGGACGAAGTCTTTTCTTTTATTGTCGTATTTTCTTATTGAAAACTGTGGATATTCATCTAGATGACTCCATGAATTTACACTTTGACATGCCTATTCAGTGTCAAACACATATGTATGATAAAAAAATCACACCTCAAAACATAAAGGCCAGCTCAAAGCAGGCTAAATATCTCTCTGAATAAATGAAATGAATAAATATGCAAATAAAAAATGAGCTAAAGCTACAGGCCTACCAAGATACATATATAGAAAAAGTGAATCTAAGCTCTTTGAGGCTTTTTGTGATATTGTACACATGTATATACATATAGATACATAATTTATACTTCATGTGTGTTTAGTGAGTGAAAGACTAACAGATTATAGTTGATAGGTAGATCTAAAGCTAGAAAGATGATATATTGAGAGACATATGATAATTAGATATATATTAGATTGACAGACAAATGATAGGTGGTAGGCAGGCAGGCAGGCAGACAGACAGACAGACAGATAGATAATAGGCATTGCTGGTAGAAATGCTGAGTCAGTGACCAAACCAGGAAGATATCAGGATGCATTCAAAGTATCAGAAGCCAAAATGTAACAAAATAAGTTCCCACCGCTGTGAATGGGCCTATAGATAGCTTCCATAACACCGTGGAACAGAACTACCAGCATGCCAGGGTCCAAGATTTTGACTGGGCAGGGTTCTCATTCTGCAGTCCGGGATTAGCATGGCAGAAGAACATGAGAGAACAACGGGAGTGAGGAAAAGAGACAAACCACCTTCCATTCAAAATGAAACTGGAACTGCCGAGTGCACCATCAACACCCATGGGGAAACTGAGGGGGAGCTGTGCTGGAAAACACATTGAAAAGATAAATTTCTTAGAAAGAAATATAAGCGCAAAAAAATGTTCAAAATCTTGCAATAAAGATATTTATATAAATTTACCATTTGGGAATGGGGAAATGACCTCATGGGTAAATGCACTTACCAAGAATGAGTACCTGTGTTTTAACTCCCAGGATCCACAAAAGTCAGATATAGGAGCTGCAGAGATGACTCAGCCATTAAGAGTGCTGGCTGTTCTTCCACAGGTACCACATTTGATTCCTAGCACCGACAAGGAGGCTAACAAATTTGTAACACCAGTTCTAGGGAATCTGATGCCCTTTTATTCTGTCCTCTACATAGAGTGCACAGACATACATGGAGGCAAATCACAACAAACGTAAAATATAAATAAATAAATCTGTTTTTTAAGTCAGATATAATAGTGCACATCTGTAATCCCCATACCCCTACAGAAAGATGAAATAACAAGATAGGAAACTAAGAAGCCCATGAGCCAGCTAGTCAGGGTATTCATAAACAACAATAAGGAGATCCTCCCTCAAACAAGGCGGAAAGTGAAGATGGACACAATGGACATAAAGTTATTGTCTGCACAGTGGCACCTGTGTACGTTCACACACACACACACACACACACACACACACACAGGGAGAGAGAGAGAGAAAGAATTAAAGTTGATGGCTAGCATAACTCTAATCTGGAGACAATTGAAGAAACTAATGGTACCTGAGAAGAATACAGGACAGAAAAATTAAGTTTTTTTTTTCTTTGTGAATAAGAAATTTAAAGGAAAAATTACAGGCTTCCAAAATCTCTAATATAAATTGTAGATTAGATCCATCCAAAGGCATTGTGGGAAGTGATTCAGTTGAGAAATTTCCAGAACTGAAGGAATATGTGATTGTTGAGATCATATGCGTACTTGGAGTACTGAGAAAGATATAGTAATCAATCAGTACCTATCCTCATTGTCACAGAAAATGCTGGATCTTAAAGCTGCCAGAGAGACTAGGAAGTGGCTTCAAGCAAGGGGAAGATGATTTTTAAAAAATCAGATACTATATTTAAATTCTAAAAGCACTCTAAAGTTCTAGGCATGGTTATACCATCAACATACAGGGGTGAAATGAAGTATGGTATGACTAAGGGGTGACCACGTACAGATACAAGTTGTATTAAAAATGCAATTAGTGCAAAAATAGAGCAGTCTGTCTGAAAGAACACAGAGTTCAAAAAACAACACAAAATTTTTGATAAATTATTCATTATTTGATGTTTGTCTTCTTTAAATTTTTAATTTATGTCTTTGTATGTGTACCTGCTTATCTATGTGTAGACGAAATTCTAAACGGTCTTGTTAAATAAGAAACAGAGCCAAATACAGAGTTAAAAGCCCAAGAGATCAGAGCACTAGTGAATAGCCTTTAGCTTACCACTCACTGCTGTCCTTACCCTGAGAGAGAGAGAGAGACCTTTTCCTGTGTGACCTGTCTTTTTATTGCCTTTCTGTTCTACCTTATCATTGACTCTAAACCCAACCACAGGACTTCCTCATCACTGCCTGTCTATACAGACCTCCAGGTCTCTATGGTTGGTACTGGAATTAAAGGTTTGGGTCACCGCTTGGCTGTGTCCTTGACCACATATAGACTCTGCCTGCCATGTGATTGGATTAAGGGCATGTGCCACCACCGCCAGACTTCTGCTAAATAGCTTGCTTTTAGCTTTGACCCCCAGGCAACTTTATTTATTAACATACAAATAAAATCACATTTCAGCACAAATAAAATATCACCATACTATGTATGTGCCACATGCTTACAAGTGTCCACAGAGACCAGAAGAGGGTACCAGGTCACCTGAAACTAGAGTAACAGGTGGTAATGAAGCCACCTGATGTGGGTGCTAGAGCTGTACCCAGGTCCCCTCCAAGAGCAGCAAATGCTTTTAAACCTTAAGTCATTTTCTCAGTCAACAGATTTTTCTCTTAAGAAGTGAAATTTAAAATAATCATAGGTTCAATTTCCAAATTTTAAAAGAAAAAAATAGCAAAAGATACAAATGAAAAATTATCATTTCCAGCATATACACATAATCATTGACAATACTAGTAAAAAGATTTCCTATATTAACGCTAAAGCATGTTGTTATAAAAAATGATGTACTACAATACAAATTGTCTTCATTTTCCACTTAGTACAAATAACTTCTTAATATTATGGTTATTTTGCAACTCTTGCTTAAGAGTTGGATACCATTATTAAATCACATGAAGCTCTTGACTTCATTATCAATCTGTTCTTGACTTTTTACATTTTGTGGTTTGGGGGACCCTGAACTTCCAGCTTGAACAAAGTCTGCACAAACTGTCTTTTCCAGATCAGAATATCTCAGCCTATATTGTTTATCATACCTCAAGATTACAGAGACATAGAACAAAAATGTCCACACCATTGAAAACATGTTAATTTTATCAAGTATGGGTTTTAAACATAATATAACTCGAGTGTTTGATTTGAATTTCATTACAAGCACTATTAGTAGGAGCAGATGAACACTTCAACATAACTGTGTAATTTATTTTCATAAAAATCTCTTTAGAGATCCCTGTCTAGTCAGCAAATAATTGCTTTAACTTGGATTTTAATATTAGCCTGAATGACTTATGTACATTAAAATAGTGTGATTCTCACTAACCATTTATGACCTGAGAATGGTTATCTCCCTTCTGTGAATAATTGCACTTCAGGGAAGAAAGGGTAAGTGATTTGCCTAAGATCACTCAGATTGTCAATGGATATTTCAAAATATGATCCTTGAGTTTCTAAATCATTAGCCTCAGTTGACCTCAACTAATATTTGAAAGGCATAAAGGTCATGCATTTAGATAATTCCCTAGATGATTTATGTGAAATGATGTCTAATTTGTTTCTAGAGCACTTTTTTCTCTCCACAATATAATTACATCTACAAACAAGTATAAAAATACTGTAATAATAAATGTAAGATTCCCTCAGTGGAAAAGACTCTGGTAGAATTCAAATATAAATTTCCAAAATAGTAGATGAACTAACAGACAATAGATGAATTATTTATTGAAACATAGAGGGCGAAAGAAAAGAATAAAAACAGAGAGATCTCCTTTTGTGAAACCTCAGATTTCAACAAGCTCTAAATGAAACAAAGAGATGCTATTTATTAGTGAGTAATCTGTATTCTCTGAAAGCCATCCTTTCCAACTACAGTGTAACCCATACCTACACCTCACCATGGCTGTAGCAAAAATGTAAGCACATTCATAGGTCCCTGGAGCAGAGAGCTCACACAAATGAGAAACTTAGAATTCAGGAATGTTCAGTGTGGAGCAAATCAGAATTACAAATGACCCCAGTAAGCTAGAGTGAAGGCTAATTAAAAGAAATTAGGTAATGCTGTCATTGTTCAAGTCTTAATAGGAAATTATGTTGTTGAGACTTCATAGGTGCAGTTTCCTTGTTATATGTAGATGACACTCTCTCACAGCAGACATTTTCCTCTGGTACTTCACAATCTTTCTATTCCTTCTTCCACAATGCTCCGCAATCCTTCAGTGTTGAAGTTGTGTTGTAGATAGCTGTTCTCTGCATTTTGACTGCCTGTGGATTTCTATATTGGTTTCTTAGTGCTGCAAAAAAGAAGCTTGCTTGATCAGAAGTGAGAACTACACTTACATGTGAATATAAGGGTGGATATTTAAAATGAAGTTAGAATTTATACTGGTTTAGGGACACAACAGCAGAATGTTTTCCTCTATTTTCCATGACCTCACCAGCCACAGCTTGGCTAAGTTTACAGTACCAGGCATTAATTCTCTCTTATTGACAGGGCCTTAAGTCTAGTTAGACAGTTGTTGGTTGCCTCCAGGATATAAGTCACACTATTCCACCTTTGTGGACATCTGGTCAATGTGTGGTTCATAGGCTTTATATCTGGAGAGGATTATTGATTGCTTTTCTCCCTTGGCAGTTTGTGTAGCATCTTCTGTTGCCATGAGAACTAGTCCTCGGGGAGGAGGCCACCAGATCAGATCCAGCTTTATTCCTCCAATTGCTGTTCCCCATATATTGGCTGTCTTCAGCAGTAGGGACTTACCTTCAATGTCCGGGAAGCAGCCAAGCGCAACAGGAATAGCCGATATTGTTGAGAGGGGGTGGGGTGTCTTCTGAACTCCAACCAACAAGTTGAAAGGGAGTTTCAGTTGCAGCTTCCCACTCAGACAAATCTAATTAGCAGCAAGTTGATGCTAAAACTAACCATGACATCCTGTTTTGCAGAAAAGCCCCTACTCTTAGCTCTAAAATATTCACATCTAGGGAAGGTTGGTCAAAATTAAAACTAAGACTCAAATATGTTTACATATAGCATTTAGAAAATACAAATAAACAGAAATAAGAATTAAAAACCATCCATTCTCTCAGTCCACGCAAATAGCCACCATCAATATAGCCAAAAAAAACTTCTAGTGCCTCCATGAAATGAATTTTGAAACAGTGCATGTGCTATTGCTACATATGGCAAGCACTCAAATAATCACTGAAATTCTCTTTTAAATGCTAAACAAAGAGGTTTTTTTTTAATGCCAAGCACTTTAGGGTGTCCACTCTCCTCATCTCATCCTTTCTAGAAATGCCTGATAAATTTTCATTTGTGTAGCAACCATTTCTGCCATTGTATGAATTCCCTTACCCTTTCACTTTATCTGTGAAACACAGCATCAACTGGTACATTAGCAGCATGCTTTGTGAGCTCTGATAACGATATCACAGTGTCATCTCCCTGCTCGTGGGCATGCAGCCTTTCATTTCTTATCCCACTTCTGTTTTCCCGGTAGGCCAGGAGGAGAAATTTTTACCTAGGGAGTTTAGCATCATTTAACATTGATGCTACTGGTCCAACAATCTCCTAGACATTTGTAAGACCATATGTTAACCATATTTAGCACTTAACATTTACCAATACCTATGTATTCACATAAAGCTCTTTTTTGTTGTTGTTTGTGATGGGGTTTCAATTTTTTTTTTAAAGTATTTCAAAGTCTGATGAAAAGTCAGGGGGAGAAAAAGAAGATGAAATGTGGTATAAGGAAAGAAATATATCTTTTATCTGGAAATGTCCACACTTGGTTGAGGCCATATATCAGGATTATTGTGATCCATAAAGTACTTCTCTCACTGAAGATGTACTTACTATCCATGTGTGAAGTTACTCTGTTCTTGCCATAAACACATACAATAACGGTCTCTTCTATTTTACTTCTATCGACACCAGTGCTGACTAGTAGTGCTAAGATTCCCTGTGTGGCTGAAACGTCTGCAGATAGAAAACTCCAGTGCAGAGACCCCCAGGACCTCTAAGGTATGTATACAAATGTCCGGTTCCAAATACCAACTGTGCCCTTGGCAGTTCAAAGAAATAAAAGTTAATCAATTAAATAAATAGAATTTTGCCTGCCACTAAAATATCTTACTAACTGTAACAATTATATGATTTTTCTGAACTTAAATACATTGTGTGTATTTTTTTTAAAGGACAATTGATGAACAGGAAATTGGTAAAATACATTTACAAGCCTAGTGATTTCATAGGATGTGGCAGTTCTTTTGTACAGGCGTTAAAAAGTCCATTCTTAGTTTTGCAGGTGCCAACCAGCCAGGGAAGTTTCATTAGATAAATTGAATGAAGCTAAGTTAAAAAGAGGACAGGTTCTGAGACCAGGCAATTCGCTGAAATGTTTTTGTTTTAATGATGTGGTTGGTTGCTTGCTTCTTAATATGACTTTATTGCAAAAGATTTAAGATAAAAGAATTTCTGGTACATTTGATCATCACAGAGCCTTAATTTGTGTAATTAGAACTCCAACGTGCTAATTTTGATTCACACTGAAGCTGGCAGCGTGCACTACTCTAATGAATTAGAAATTCCTTTTTATTTCATTTGTTCGACAGAGAGATCCTCATTGTATGTATATAAGCTTCAGAAGAAGGCACTTGAGAATATTAAACATTTCTGTAAGCACATTACATCTTCCAGAGCATGACCATACACATTGTCTCATTTGATACATTAGAGAATCCAACAAAATGACAGTCATTATCCCTTTCTTACGGCTGAAAGACTGAGTATCAGACTCTTCCAAAGCTTTACAGTAGTTAAGGAAAGACCTTAACTCCAGGCTTTCTGATTCTCAGAGCTTTTTGTCTCTTATCAGATGCTGGACTACTCTTCCTTCACCACCCCAGCAGATTTGGAACTATTGGAGTGGACCCTCAAGGTAAGAAAAAACTGTGGTTCTGTGTTTTATAAAATCATGCTGAGCCAAACATTACACCTAGGACATGGAATATTCAGGCGGCAAAAGACAGATGAATAAAATGCCCATTGTTTTGTGAAAAAATCCAATGTAAAGCAGTTTATTGTGATTAAATCTTTATTAGTTTTAGCCTTATCCATTTTTATAATGAAAGTGACATGATTTCATATAAATCAATAAATATTATCCTTCTGTGAACTTAGACATAAACAAATCACGTATTTAATACCTAGAGTTCAACCGTCCAATGCATTTTTTCTTATTGAAAAGGATCAAAATGACCTGAAGTCTCTTTGACACCAATAACCTTGTTCTCTTATCTGGCTGAATAAAATCCTGATCACAGCACTCCAAGAAATATGCACACACAGAGACCAACATATGAGAGTAGAAGTTAGGATGAAAACAAAAATAATTTGGAGGATTTCAGCGTGGTAAACAACAAATGCTTGCAGGCTCTCTAGAGCCCTAGTGGCAATTCACTGCTGCCACCATGGAAGCAGTTACATGCTCCTAGAACTCTTTGCTTTTTATGTTCGGTGCAACTTGAGTTCCCCAAGGTCAGTGAGTCACAGCTGCTTCTAACTTGCATTAACCTCAAGTTTCAGTACAGTCCACCTTACAGAGTCAGTGTGTAAGGGGAGTTTCTCAGATTAGACACCAGTCTCAGGGATACAGAATGTGCAAATCAGCCTGAATGTCCTTACTATTTTTCAACATTACAATGACTCATAGCATAGGCATTTAATAGAAAGCTCAGTTCAATTTATCCTTCCCAGTCAATCACATAATGGCAACGGTGTACAGCCAATACTCTGTAGTGTACTGTGTTGCTAAGATGTGGTGTTTGCTAGGTTAAGTGTATCATATACATTTTGACTTAACAGTATTTCCAATTTGCATTGTGTTTATTGGGACGTAACCCCTTCTAAGTCAAGGAGTACTACTAAAAGCCTCCCAGTTAGTCTATAACACATACCCTCTTCTTTTTAAGTTCATGTAGCACCTTATCTCAGGAAGGAGACCTACAAGTGGCTTCCCATTATGAATTCTATCTCTTACTACTATGTAATGTGGAAGTGTGTGGAATGAGAAGAGAAATACACGAAATCTTATGAATCAATGCTATTTAGCTTTAAGAGTCATGGGCTTTGACACAAACTATGAAAAGAAGATTCTAGCATGTCTTCAGCTCACTGATACTCTGTATTTGCCCATATGTCTACCTTTACAGGGACCTTCACACACCTCCACATGTTTCCATGATGTTACCTAGACTCCTTCCCTTCAACTTGAAAGATTGACTTTAGCATTTCTAGTAAATTAGGTCAGATGATGATTTCCTTTTTGTGGTTTAAATATGAAGTGTCCACCCCCTCAAAGGCTCATGTAGTAAAGGCTTGGTTCCTACCTAGCACATGGTGCCTTTATAGAAAATACTGGAAATTTCAGAATATGGGACCTAGATAGAGAAGGGACATCACAGGCATAAAGGTACCTTTCTATCTCTTCCTCTGGTTCCTAGATACCCTGATATAACAGTTTTGTCTGTTTTGTTAACACAAGAGTCATTTCACTTAAGACAAAATTGAGAGTATAAACCTAAATTAAATAATGAGTCGTTACCATTATCTTTTAATTCCAGAACTCTGAGATGCTGAAGGATAGGGTGTTTCCTTGAGTTCAGTGCCATACTAGGCTACATAGTAAGTTTAGGGCTAGCCTTGGCTGTATCAAAGCTTGTCTCAAAAAGGGAGGTGTCTGGCATGATTGAGACCCAGATCAAAAATAAACAGATGCAGGGGTGTGCATCCAAAATCCAGTACTCGTACATCAATATAGAAGGTACAGGCAGGAGAATTGCCCAGAACATCAAGGACCAACTAACTGGAAATAAAACATTTCACACCAACAGACAGAAAAGACCTTGTAGTCATTTTTTAAATAAGCAAATGTATTCAATACTCCGAAGTTTACATGTAAGCCAAAAGGAAACAACAGCTAAATATCTTCCTACCCAGAAGTCAGTATTCCCTGTTATTGAAGATATTTACTTTCTCTTAACATATCTATCTATTTCCTTGGATTGTTAAGGACCTAATAACTTCTCCCCTTTAAAGAGAAATTCTAAGAGCATAGGCATGTTCACTGTTGTCAGACGTGGAGTCCATAGTTTTTATTATCTTGATGATTCCTCCTTGATTGTCCACATCTGTTCTCTGTGCTCTTATCTTGTAAGATCACATCTTGATGTCAGACTCTATTCTCCATAGTCTGATTCACAAGGAGTTATTAGAAAAGACCTGCTTTAAAGACCTGTCTCCTTAGGAATGATTATACACACAAAAGGCAGCTCTTGGATAATTGAGCGTCTGGGGAGAAAAGTCATCCATTCTAATGGTTATCTATATGCAGTCAACGGCAGCTGATTTTTTTTTCAGACATTTCAGGGCTCCAGCCAAGCTCAGGCCTTGTATCTGAAGAAATACAAAACTCATCTACTTTCATCGTTTGGGTGTTTATGGTCTAATAAATCATGGGCAGTCCTAAAGCCTTTCTTTCATATCTGCCTACTCATGACAAAAGAAGAGGACGTTATTCCATCCTCTGTCAATTTTGTGCAAAAGCAGCAGGGTTGCCAAAGCAGTAAAAAGTTTCCTTTTACAGGTAAGTGATCAAAACTAAGATGGCAGAGGTCCTTGGTAAGAGGGGAGTTATGGCTTTGATGTACTGAGTTTGAAAGTTCATGGTAGATCCTACATTGCATATTAATGTAGCACTTAGGAAAGAAGACTTTCAATGACTTATCAGGTAAAAGGGGAGTTGCAAATGGTTTGATGGAGTCACTAATATGAGTTAAGATATAAGAAAGAAAGAACAGAAAAACAGAGAGACTACGATATGTGAGGAATCTGTTGATCTGTCTTGCAGTTTGCTTCTGTTCTTTCCCCTCATGAACCCAAAGATTGCCACTCTGTGGGAATTAAGAGGTAGCTTTTGGGGGCAAAATAATTGAAATGTTGTCCCGAGGAACAGAAATTGAGATTTAAATGAAACTAACAAAAAGTTTAAATGCAGGTGACTTTGCCTTTCTAGAATTCATGACAACGTCCTGGTGTCCTCAGTTTCCTAACAACCCACTCTGCATTAATGCCCAGGTTAAATGGGACGGAGAGGTAGAGATACTTGCCTCTCCTTAGACTCCTAACCTAACTGTTTGACTCCAATTTTTGAATTCTTGTTATGCCTTCCAGTTGTTCACTGCCGCAAAATACCAGAGAGAAACGACTGTAGAGGAGGGAAGATTTATTTTGGTTCACGATTTCAGAGGTTATGGTCAGCTGGCTTCATTTTTTTCTGAGGCAGAATGTTGGGGCTGAAGGACTTCATAAAACAGAAGTACCCCACGGCAGCAGGAAAGGAGAGAAACAGATCAAGTCCTCAGCAAAGAATGTCTTGGATAGCTTTCTCTGCCCTCCAATGAGCGCCCCCGCCTTACTTTCTCCCACCTCCCCGTAAAGTTAAAGAATCCATCAAGGGGTTAAACCATTGATGAAGTCAGAGCCCTCATGAAATAATCACTTAACAAAAGCTCCACTGTGTACATTGCTGCATTGGAAACCAAGACTTCAGTGACAAGAAAATTCTGTGAGGACATCCGGTATCTTAACTTCACATTTGTCATGAAGGTTTTCCACTCATTTGCATCTGTAATCATAATGTAAAAAACATTTGAGACATCAACTTTCAGAGCTGGAGTGTATTTGGGGATCAGGGACAACCCCCATAGTTGTATCTACCAGCTATATGCCTAGGTGGTCTTTCTGCGGTTCAGTGAAACACCAATTATAAGAATCCAGTTGTTGTTAAAGTAGTTCAGTTATACCTATACAATGGTGACAGTTCAGTTACATGTGTTTCTAAAGGTGGGAAGGAGCCCTCAAGAAGCAGTTTCAGTTATGAAACTGATCGCCTCGTTCTAACCGTTGCGTATGAGCTGTACAGTGAGCACTGAATGTGAGAAGTGAATTTCCTTTGCTCTCTGCTCAGTTCACGCTTGTACATCATAGAGGTATGTTTCATTAGACAGAGGGGAACCCTGGGATTTTTATACAATGTGGCCACTTCATGTCAGCAGCATCTGAAGCTGATCTGACAATACAGCAAGCTGTGGGGAAAATGCAGCAATGCTGGAGTTCAGAGAAAGCATGTTAGTCTCCAGTGTGATGCCTGAGAAATTTCCAAGGGCAATTTGGATCCCATGTTTTGGGATCTTATATGCAGACATGATGGTGACTAAGGTGAGATCAAGTGCTGTGTTGCTGTCCAAGTGACGATAAAGTAAGGGTCTACTTTACCGAATCCTTTTGTTCTACAAATTGTCAAAGAACTTGACTGATGTGGACACACTCGGGCTTGTCTTTATCTCCTCAGAACAAGAACTTTTTCTCATTTGACTGTTGGAATGAAAAGACCAAGAGTAAACTCGGCAATTTCACTCTGTATTAACATTTGCTTTTGTATCTTTCAAAACTAAGAATCATTTATTTTACCTATATCTTAGCATACTTGAAATACAATACCATTGCATTAATTTGTTGAAGTTTCTATAACAAAATATTGCAAAAAATGATGGCATGAACTATAAAAGATCTTTTGACTTGACAAGTCTGAAAGCTAAAAGTCCAAAGCTTTGGTGTGTCGGGTTACCTACTTCTGGTGGCTGTGAGGAAGAATTTATTCAGTGTTTGTCTATTTCCTCTTGGCTGACTAGCAATATTTCACATTCCCACCTTCACAGACACATCACCCAAGGCTCTGCCTTTCTGTGCAGTCAGTCTGTTTTTCAACTTTCTCCTTTTCACAAGGGCACCAGTCATATTAAATTAGACTTCTATGAAACTCCAATATTGACTTCATCTTCACTAATTGTATTTATAATGACAATTTTCAGGGGTTACATTTCAAAGCACCCATGATTAAAATGTTAATATGCAATTTTAAAGGGGACATAACTCAAACCCTGATGATAATTATTTAACATGACTTTATTTTCTTTTGGTTATCATTTGTTAATGCTCACGTTAAAGGGCAAATACTTAAGTTCAAAAATATATTTTAAAGTAGTCAGAAAGTTTTGTAGAGTTAATTCTTTGCACTAAATTTTGTTAGTTGTTGTAAGATATTGAGGAGAAATGTACAAGAATACCTTTCTTGAAGTAAATTTGTTTTACCAACTAGTAAATGCATGTAGCTACACAAACAGCCACAATATGCTTTATATAGAAAAACACACCCAAACAAGGAATTACAGAATCAAAAATCCTAGATCCATCCCATGTAATCTGATAGTATCATATAATAAGAGTTTTGCTGTGTTTTTTTTCTTACTGGCATATTTTAAATGAATCTTCCTTGAGCTTGTCTCTGAAAATATTAGGATCCACAATAATGATCCATACTAATTGGTTCATGGGCTGCATTCAAGATGTCCAACTAAGTGACAAAAAGTCCTCACTGTTGCCGGGCAATGTGGCACACGCCTTTAATCCCAGCACTCAGGAAGCAGAGGCAGGCGGATCTCCATGAGTTCGAGGCCAGCCTGGTCTACAGAGTGAGTTCCAAAAAAGGCACAAAGCAAAACAAAAACCCCTTTTTAAAAAAAAAAAAAAAAAAAAAAAAAAAAAAAAAGTCCTCACTGTTGATAAAGTGTAGCTTGGGAAGGACATTAAGAACCACTCTGTCCATTGGTGCAATCATAGCTGATACCACAACAATGACATCTGCATCAGCATCAGGTTACAATCAGCCTCAGCTCTCATATGACATGACTCCAAACTAAAAATGACAGAAGCCAGCAGCATTGTCTACTGGGTGATGATTTAAAAAAAAAAAGTCTAGGACCACACAGGTTCACATTCATCACTTAGGCAATGTGCAGACTGGAAAATACTGATTTGCTCTGAGACATGCACATAACAATAAGCACAGTGACGAGAGATTCCCTGACTAATAATAACTATGTGTCTGCACCTGACTTGGGAATTTTCAAATAGATCCAATTGTAGTTGGGTTTTTTCTTTGACTCTTTTAAGGGCCCCACCACCCAGCTCCCAAATACATACACACATGGAGTCTTATTACTTATGAATGCCCAGCCTTAGCTTGGTGCTGGGAGCTGCAGAAATATGAAGCAGAAATTCAGCTGACTAGGACAAAGCTATACTTGGAAGAAGCCAAGAGCATTTCCAGAGGGTAAAGCCAGGGCTTAAGAAGTCTTGGTGATACTGGCTTTTGAATATTAGCCATTTCCTGCTATGAATTTCTTGTGTGCTATTGCAGCTTTTCCATTCCTAGGAACAGTATGTTTGATCATTCGTTGGGCACAATTTCTCCATTACTATTGGACTATTTGGACAACTTTCTTCCAAATGTGCTAACAGCAGTCACAGCCAAGACCCCTAATTTCAGGCCTTTCTGTAGTTATCATCATTAGCAACATCTGGCCAGGACCTTCTCTGGATGAAAGTATCTTGTAGTAGGACAGGCCCATAGGGTGGAGGAAATTGGCTCAGACAAGTTGCCAAGGCATACACATAATGTACTTCCTTATGAGCCAACTTGGAGTCTGCCTGAGGGCCTAGCAAATGGCGCTGTCAGAGTTCCTGATCATGCCCAGCCAATGAGGGACAACCGTGCAATGCCGCCAGATTGCAGCATAGACTGGATGCTGGGAGGAGGATAAATAAGGCCTTTCCCATTATTAAATAAATGAGTTTGTTGTTTGTCTTCAACTGACCGCTGGTGTCAGTGCCGTTGACACCATGCCTTCTCACCCCTTCCCCAGAGGGAGCCATTAGGATCCAGCAATGGTATCTTATCTGAGATTCTTCCCAGACTTTCTAAGAACAGACTTAAGCATCCAAACTATCTGATTGTGAAGGCCTGGCAGATGTGCTAATTAAACTTAACCTTCCCCTTTCCAAAGTCTTGTCTCTTTAGTTTTAGATCTACCTTTAACAATTAACTCAGAAGTAAAGGGTTTCTTATGGTGATATTTTATTTGTACTGAAATGTGATTTTATTTGTATGTTAATAAATAAAGTTGCCTGGGGGTCAGAGCTAATAGCAAGCCATAGCAGAGCTGGGCGTTGGTAGTGCACACCTTTAATCCCAGCACTAGGTAGGCAGAGCTAGGTAGATCTCTGTGTGGTCAAGGATACAGCCAGCATTGGAGACACACGCCTTTAATCTCAATACCAACCATAGAAGACCTGGAGTTCTGTACAGACAGGCAGTGACAAGGCAGTCATGTGGTTGGGTTTACAACCAATGAGAAGGCAGAACAGAAAGTCTATATAAAGACAAACACACAGCAAGTAGTTCTCTCTTAGCTGAAGAGGATCTCTGAAGCAGGAAGGGTAAGGCTCTTAGCTCTGACCTCTTGGGCTTTTATCTTTACATTGGCTCTGTGTTTCTTATTTAATAAGACAGTTACTTATACAGTTTCTACTTACAGATCCATCAAGCTGACTCAAGTTGTTCAGCCAAGTGCACTCTCCCACTCTGCCAGAAAATGACACCAGCCAAGATAGCTTGAATAGATAAGGGACCAAAGGAAAATAAGGCAGTTTTATTTTCACTTGTCACTGATAGACTCCTAACACTTTACCTAATCACTTCTAAGAATATAGTTTGAGCACATAAATTCCATTTCTCCAATTTATTAACCAAATTTAGTCCTCAGTTGATTCATTCCCCATTAGCCACTTCCCTTTTGGGTTGCAGACCATGGCTGACAATTACTGCTCTTTTGTGTGGATCTTATTGACCCTCCTTTTGACCTTGAGGGAATTCAAGCCTGGTGACCTTGCCTTAGCCAGAGCATTGCTATTGCATGAATATATAACTGTAAACCTCAGAGACTTAAGAAGAACTAGATTGGAAGACTAGAAGAGAGAACTAGAAGAACAAGATGGAAGATGACGAAGAGCCAGATGGGGAAGAACAAGATGAGGAAGTCCAAGATGAGAAAGAAGAAGATGGGAGAGGAGCTGAGATGGGAAAGAACTAGATGGATGAGAACCTAGATGGGGCAGAACTAGATGAAGGAATTAAGATAACACTTAGAGGGTACATCAGAAAATGTAGAGAGAAATCAGGCAAGAAATGAGCTAAATAAGGGAGCAGACTAGAAGCTGTATAGAGAGAGAACTGAATTCAGAAGAATAAAATCAGTGGACTAAAGAGCTTGGTGTATGTAGATTCATTTCATAACATCTAGGATTAGATTAACGACTGGTTGTAGATTCTTCCACAAACCCTGGGAGAAGGCTATCAAGGGGCTGGACCCCAGTAGTCTTCATTATCTTGGCTTGTTTCTTGCCAGATTTTCTTAACTTACATTATCCCATCTACCTTTTGCCTCTGGGCTCTCACCTTTCTCTAGTTCTATATATCTATTCTTTTCTTCTTGTTCCATGTCTGGCTGTGTAGTTGGGTGGCTGGCTCCTGATGTCCTCCTCTATTCCTTTTCTCGATTCTTCATCTCTCCTTCCATATTTCTCCTCCTATTTATTCTCTCTGCCTGCCAACCCCGCCTATCCTTTCTCCTGCCTTGCTATTGGACATTCAGCTTTTTATTAGACCAGTCAGGTGTCTTAGACAGGCAAAGTAACACAGCTTCACAGAGTTAAACAAATGAAACATAACAGAATGCAACACATCTTTACATCATTAAACAAATATTCCACAGCATAAACAAATGTGATACATCTTTAACTAATATTCTACAACATTGAAGCTTCAATCTACTGCCTTTTGCAAGTATGGGAGAAATGTTACTATTCATTGATAATTCTGTTGATGTGTTTGTTACTTTTCACTTTCACGGTTTTAATTCATTTTCTTGCAAAACTCTACTTAGACCTCTAATAATATTAAAAATGAAGAAAATGTTACATATAGCTCTTTTTTCTTTCTCTTTGCAATTCTATATACTTTTCCTGAATAAAAAAAATCAGATTTTCTAAAGTTAATTATATCTTTTTTAAAATCACTTTCTGTTTTGTTAGTATGTCCTAAATGAATCAACCCTGAGAAAGTTTTATTTGGACAGTGTTGATCACATTTCCAAATTTCTCCAGTCCTCTGAAAAATTACGATGTCAGGGTTAAAACCATGACAGAGTATAAGCTAAAACATGCATAGATTGTACTAATTCAAGTCAAGGAAAAATGAACAAAATACATAGAAAATGTCTTTATTCACCTCTATGTTTCCACAGGACAAGCTACCAAGCAGTTAATAATGACATGATCAAAATAAACATCTGTGTACATTGTAAAGAAAAGAAAAAGTCATCAAAAAACACTCTACACACACTTGCTCTCTACACTATAACAAATGTTTAACAACTTTCCTATTTGCCTTCCCTAATTAAAAAGCAACTCAGGTCATTTCTCTTCTCTACTGGCAATATGACAATGTATTGATTGCTAGAACTGGCTTAGAGCAGGATTATAATCAGTTGTGCTAATGAAAATACATCACCATCCACACACAGAAATTCCTAAATATCAAAATAATTTGTAAGAAATACAAAGAATAATGGAGCCTTATAAATTTTATTGTGACCAGTTTTAATAAATGGTGCTGCCCTTTCATACTATATCTCAAGTATTTAAAGATAAAATGACAAGATGCCAGAGATTTGCTTTAAAATTGTGTCTTGGAAGGAAATGAATAGAATCTTGATGAACTACTTAAAGCTGTAAAATAGAAAAGGAGGGACACACCAAACTACCATGTCTATATCTGTGCTGGATAGTTTTATGTCAATTTGACACAAGCTAAAGTCATCTGAGAGGAGGGAAGCCAATTAAGAAAATGCCTCCATAGGATCGGGCTGTAGGCAAGCCTGTATGGCATTTTCTTAATTAGTGTTTGATGCGGGAGGGCCCAGCCCATTCTGGATGCTGCCATCCCGGGGCTGGTAGTCCTGGGTTCTATAAGAAAGCAGGCTGAGCAAGCCGTGAAGAGCAAGTAAGCAGCACTTCTTCATGGCTTCTGCATCAGTTCCTGCCTCTAGGCTTGTGCCCTGTTTGAGTTCCTGTCCTGACTTCTTTAGATGAAGAACAGTGCTGGGGAAGTATAAGCCAAATAAACCCTTTTATCCTCGAGTTGGTTTTTGATCATGGTGTGTTTTTTTGCAGCAATATAAACACTAACATAAATCCTAGCAATATCCATTGTAGCTTTTGATACCTGCATGTGTGAATTATTAAAAAAGACACCCAACCAGGCATGGTGGCTCATGACTTTAATCCCAACATTTGGAAGGTAGAGGCAGGCAGATCTCTGAGTTCTAGGTCAGCCTGGTCTACAGAAGGGGTTCTAGTAAATTGAGGACTACATAGAGAAACCTTGTCTTATAAAACCAAATAAATAAATAATAAAAATAAAAAAGATAGGACCAGAAACAGTGTGTGAAGATGGGATCTGAAAGCAATCATTATAACACTGAGGAGAGAGAAGGGGTAGAGTGAGAGAGGAAAAGAGAGAGAGAGAGAAAGAACAAAACTAAATGGCAAAGACAGAGAACAAAACTATAAACCTGTATGGTAATGTCAAGATGAAATTTGCATCAGCAAACCAGACTGACAATAATAAGAACTGTGGGGGAAAAGGAAAGCACAGTTTAGTGGACAAGGAAATGATCATCCCTTCTGACTGCCTGTGTCTAAGTACCTTGCCTGACTGACACATTTGCAGCAAACCAGCATTTGACATTTAATATAACACAGGCGCAACAGATAAAGTCTTAAGGAACAATGAGAGTGAAATTGGTGGGAAGAATAATGACAAATTGTATTAGTCAAGGTTCTCTAGAGGGAAAGAACCAATGGAATGAGTATATATTTAAAGAGGATTTCACTAAATTGACCTGCGTGATGTAGTCAGAGCAGACCAACAGTGGCTCACACTAAGAGAGGCCAAGATCGTGGGAGTTGCTCAGTCCATGAGGATGGGTGCCCAAGCAGGACCAAATTGGCACTGGAGGCCTGAGGGATTCTTGAAGAGTGTCTGGTCTTCTTTAGTGTGTCTTGAGAGATCAATGAAGGTGGGTTCTGATCAGCAACAGGATAAGTGAACTTGCCACTGAGAGAGGAGAAAGGAGAAAGCAAAGCTTTTTCTTCCCTTGCTATTCACGATGGCGGCCACTAGAAGGCGCTGCCCACAGGTCTTCCTACTTCAAAAACTCTAATAAAGAAAATCTCTTTCTGAGTCTGGGTTACCTCGCTCAGGAGGATTTTTTTCTAGATCCCTCCATTTGCCTGCAAACCTCATGATGTCATTGTTTTTCTCTGCTGAGTAGTATTCCATTGTATATATGTACCACAGTTTATTTATCCATTCTTCGGTTGAAGGGCATCTAGGTTGTTTCCAGGTTCTGGCTATTACAAATAATGCTGATATGAACATAGCTGAGCAAGTGCCCTTGTGGTATGATTGAGCATTCCTTGGGTATATGCCCAAGAGTGGTATAGCTGGATCTTGGGGGAGATTGATTCCCAATTTTCTAAGAAAGTGCCATATTGATTTCCACAGTGGCTGTACCAGCTTGCATTCCCACCAGCAGTGGAGGAGAGTTCCCCTAGCTCCACATCCTCTCCAGCACAAAGTGTCCTCAGTGTTTTTGATCTTAACCAATCTGACTGGCGTAAGGTGGTATCTCAGAGTTGTTTTGATTTGCATTTCCCTAATGATTAGGGATGTTGAGCAATTCCTTAAATGTCTCTCAGCCATTTGTGTTTCCTCTGCTGAGAATTCTCTGTTTAGTTCTATAGCCCATTTCTTAATTGGACTGTTGGGAATTTTGGTGTTTAATTTCTTGAGTTCCCTATATATTCTGGATATCAGTCCTCTGTCAGATGTGGGGCTGGTGAAGATCTTTTCCCATTCTGTGGGCTGTCGCTTTGCCTTGTTGACCGTATCCTTTGCTCTACAAAAGCTTTTCAATTTCAAGAGGTCCCATTGATTGATTGTTTGTCTCAGTGTCTGAGCTACTGGTGTTATACCTAGGAAGCGATCTCCTATGCCAATGCGTTCAAGACTACTTCCTACTTTCTCTTCTAGCAGATTCAGAGTAGCTGGATTTATGTTGAGGTCTTTGATCCACTTGGACTTAAGTTTTGTGCACGGTGATAGATATGGATCTATTTGCAGGTACCCACTCATAGGAGGATACTAGATGTGGAGCAAGGATGACTGGACTGCTACTCACAACACCAGGGAGGCTACCTGGAAAACAGGACCCCAAGAAAGACTCGGGGATCACCCAATGATGGAGAAATGGATGAGATCTACATGAACAGTCTGGACGCCCCAGGTGGAGCTCCGGGAGTCCAATTGGCAAGAAGGAGGAGGGTTTATGTGAGCAAGAGTTGTTGGGACCAGGGATGGATGGAATACAGAGACAAGTGGCCAAACGAATGGAAACACATGAACTGTGAACCAATGGCTGAGGGGCCCCCAACTGGATCAGGCCCTCTGAATGGGTGAGACAGTTGATTGGCTTGATCTGTTTAGGAGGCATCCAGGCAGTTGGACCGGGTCCTGTGCTCAGTGCATGAATTGGCTGTTTGAAACCTGGGGCTTAGTAGAGACCCTTGGCCCAGCCTGGGAGAAGGGGACTAGACCTGCCTGGGCTGAGTCCACCAGGTTGATCTCAGTCCTCGGGGGAATCTTTGCCCTGGAGGAGGTGGAAAT